>JAJLSQ010000072.1:0-68741 GCA_030567715.1 Nakazawaea wyomingensis | reverse complement strand
GTGTAAGTTTGGATTTGGGAGTATCAATAAAATGGTTTAGATCAGGGAAGGTACCTTCTTTGATGAGAATGTCATCTTTACGAAGGATTTTTAAAAAAGAGGCTCGGGATTCATAGAAATCCCAGATAGCAGACTCTAACTCAACTATAAAGACATTTGTAAAAGACTTATCGTAAAGTTGAAGAGAGAAAGAAGTGAAAAACTTTTTTGGTCGTGCATTTTATATAAATTATGCGCATTTAGTTTTTAAGTTTTTTAACTTTCGCATAAATTCGCCATCCTAGTATAGTGGTCAGTACACCTCGTTGTGGCCGTGGAGACCCAGGTTCGATTCCCGGGGATGGCAGGATTTTCTTTTTTTTAATCAAATAAGATGTTGTACCTTTAGCTTTTCTAGACAGAGCTTGATGATTCTTCTCTATGGCTCGTTTTTATACGATCCCGAACTCTCGTGGCGCTACAAAGTGTAACGGATTCGGACTATCGTTATCTTTTTTTTTTTGAATTTGATTTTGTAACCTGTCAAGGTGCTCGTTATTGTAAAATCTAGCATGTGTTGATTTGGACACAAAAGCTATTCACATGTGACCCAAGTTTTTTTTTCTTTACAAGAACAAAGAGTTTATTGTTATATATATCATTGAATATTCAGCAGATTAGCTCCTTCTGGAATATCTAATTCACTCTTCCAGTTATTCACATTCTCGTCTTAAATTATACAGTTTAATTTATTTGATCAAGACATTTCATCAAAAGAATTTGTACGAGAAATGTTATTTATAGTTTTATCATTAGAATCTTATTATAACTATTCAATTAACCAATTATTCGACTATAACCTAATTGTAAGAAAGACCACTAGAATTAATGCCTCATGAAGGAAATTCTACAAATTTCCTAAATTAATAGCCAGAAAGTATCTTACGTGAAATTTTTGTTATTCTTGAGATTTGGGTTAGTTGGGTTTTGTCATTTTGGTATATATATATATAATTTAATATTATAATTTTGCTTCGACCATTCTAAGAAAATATCGATGATACTTCTACGACTATATTTAAATTATTATCTAACCATAACATGTAAAGTTGATCACCAATGGGGCTATCTATATTCACTGCCTGAATGACAACTTGATCGCAAAGTAGAACATTAGAAGAAGTAATTCCTCATGAAGGCATTTGCCCAATATTTTAACAATTTTCAAAAATACTTTATTGAGAAACAACTTGCCGCAAAGAACAAGAGAATCCACTAGCTGATCGATAAGTTTGGTATAAGTTTAAACAGAAACAAACCCCATTAGTCGATTTTGGTGCCTTCAATCGGATAGTTATTATACAAATCATTATTCACTAGCTTAGAAATCACCAGACTATCAAAATTAACTAAAAAAATGAATAATTACTAATTTGTAACCACCATCGTTAATAAAATCAAATCAACTAGTGATGCCACTATCACCCAAGGAGAAAATGGAGAATCAAGTAATGGTTATCAGGGAAATAAGATGTCTTTGTTCATCAAAGGACTAGAAGAATCTACAGTTACATTTGATTCCCCAACACCAGTTTTAGTGGAGGAATTGGGTTATTTGTATGGTTATTTGTATGGTTATAAATTGCTTCTTTTGTTATAAGGTCTAGTACTCTCTTAAGTAACTAATTACTTCTTTTGTTAACGTCATATCTCAGCCATACATTACTATTTCGAGACACTACTTTTTTTATCTATTTTCTATCTATTTTCTATCTATTTTCCATCTAAAACACTTCTACTGTTTCAAACTTCATTTCGACTATTTAGCTCTTTGCAGCTTTTAATTTTGTTTATGTCATTCCTGCTTCTAACTTTTAATGGGCTTTTTTGAGACATAAGCGAATAATCAAGGTATAAAAGCCATGATTATTCCCTTCTGATCGTAGATTGGAGTCCCTTTTTTATAGATTAAGAAGTTTAGAGAAGTAAGACCAGAGAAACGCTAAATACTTATTAACAATTATCACTAATCAATCTAACATGGATGTCATACCTAAAAAAACATCTTTATTGATAAATCTATATGTAAAATTTATCATACAAATTATTCTTTTATTATTATTAGTATTATTATTAATTATCTTTATTCAACTATATAAAGTTATAAAAAACGATATATTTATGTCTCTTGTGAATAAAGCAAAGAAGTGGCGTAAATGTCTTACAAAATAAAATAAACTATACAAATTCAAGATCCCAATTACCCCCTTTTATATCATTTCCACTGGCTCTTTCTTAGTAATTCAAAATGGCAATGCTCGCAGTGAAAAATATAAATTAACTGTTCCAGAATAATCCTATTTGATTCTTCAATGATGAATGATGGTGTGATTGTTATTTTTTTTTTATGAGAATATGCTTTGCATTCAGCTATATACGCACTATAAAAAGCCACGCACTTACGTTAGCCGTGTTTTTTTGTGTAAGGAATATTGCACCGAATGATCCATATTGATGCAAGGAAAATGCTCCATCTAGAATGTTTCCTAAAACCTCTTCTTAATCGTATAATAAAATTACCCTTTTAGGTATTCAAAAATAATAATGATGAATAATTAATAATAAAAGCTTTGTGATGTGTTGAATGATAAGATTCATTATCATGGATCACTACGACTAAAATCATTGCGGATCCGCCAAATGTCTCCCAGACCAGGAAAAACTATAAAGGTTTATTACCTATATATAACCCAGAGGGCTATATAACGACTATATAAAATAGTAAAATCTAAATCTGAGCGGTGATGTGGCAACTAGAAGCTAAGGAAAAAAGCTCAGAAGAGCTTTAACAGTAAGCTATCATCGCTGAGTTCACATACTGTCTCCCAGAACTGGAAAAAAAACCTTGCATAGTCGATAAGTCATCAAAGGGGAAAAGTGTAAATAAGTATGAAGAGAAGAGAATAGAGAGTGAAAAACTAAACCCGCCGCCATCTATCACGTGATGTTGGTGTTTGCTCCCAATATGTAGTTTAAATTTTGACAACACATCATGTTAAAGCATGGATAGTGTAGTGGTTAGCATGCTAGCCTTCCAAGCTGGCGACCCGGGTTCGAATCCCGGTCCTTGCATGCTTAACATTTTTTTTTGTTTTTTGTTTATACGGCGGTCAACAATATGTTTTGGTTTAAGCATCTACAGCTACAAGTAGGAGTTTTACAGTCATGAATTTGAAATTGAAATTATAATTTAAAACTGTTTGGGGAATATATATAACAAAGAATTAACTCACAATATTTTTTTTTCATTCAATATTTTAATCTTGCAATAGAACTTTGGAAAAAAGCTTTGGAAAGGGAGGTAGGTACGAACTCACGCTTTTTTCTAATCAAGTGACTTGGTAACAGCTTGGGCAAGATTGGTGTTTTTTTTTCATTATTAAGGTCAAAGAGAAAACTTCAAGTTGAAGATACAAGGAGTTTAAAAGATACAGATATGACGATACCCAAGTAAATTTGATCTTATCTGCAGTGGTTCTTTATTTTTCATCTGGAGAAACGAAACACACAAAGGGGGAAGAAAACAAAAAAGAACACAAAACTTGACAAGAAAGGAACAACCACTCTTCCCAATTTCAAAAATAGTTTGACATCATAGAGCAGTAGTTTGGCTATCTAGCAAGACTTTCAATTGAAGTAAGTGTATGTATTAGTTATCAGCTCCGGAAATAATTAATGATACGGTTGGACCTCCTCTCATTTTGTTTGAGTGGAATTGCGAGGGAAGGGGGGGGGAGGAGGATCGATAAGTGACAGAGTAATCAAAGAGAATCCTATTATAGCATATTCTATCACAAATGAGAAATGTTGAGGTAATTGTGATGTTGATTCCAGTGTTGAGAGAGGATAATTATGAAAGAATTGGTTGAATTGAAAGGAGAGGCAAAATAAATCAATGAGTTAGTATTAATACATCATCTTACACAGAATAATTTGAGTTTCATAGCTAGAGAGTTAGAGTAATATAAGAGTCCAGTTGAATGACACAAAAATCAAGAACCCAAATTTATATATATTCTCTTCTTTCGATAGTTCGTAACGAAATATATTTATTTTAAATATAAATTAAGCGCCAATCAAATGAAATAAAATTTGCGAAGAAAGAGGTGTGAGGTGAAAGGATAGCTATATGTATTGCAGTATTAGTATATGAATGTTTCTGTAAAGTTCATTCATTGCAAAGAAGATTAAATTGAGTTGTGAGTCCTCAGTCCTATATATGATAATCTCTATATGAGATGAATGGTATTTATGTTTTGAGGCTTTTTATCAATTTTTTGCTTTTTTTTTTTCTTTGTTTTTTGTTTTGAGGATGAGAAGAAGAAGTCGTAAGTAAAGTTAATAAATAGGGGCTGTTGCCTCAATAATTACTAACATAGATAGATTATGTAAGCAATTTTGCTATTAATTTGTGTCTTATCAGTAGGGCGGGAACACAGGATATAGGATGGTCGTGTGATTAGGCTTTAATGATGAGAAGTTATATTATGATCTATATATAGAAACATGTATGTGGATGACAATAGCTATGACAGACAGGGAATATTAATTTTTTTTTTTTAAAAGGGAGATGATTTGGTTGTTATGACAGTTGATGAGTAGTTAGTTGCCTTGATTACCTTCCTAGTTAGTTACATGGTGGTTCAGCCCTCCAAATTAATGTGTGTTTGGCGATCGAATGTTAATAAAGAGATCAGAGAAGACCAGGTCGAATGGTTGTTGGTCCAGAAATCCATAGATTCAATAGATAGATAGATTGCAGCAGTATTTTTATTCCTTGGTCATTATCCGTTATGTTAATCTATCTATCTATCTATCTGTCATTTCTTCATCATCAATATCGAGAGATCGCCAAAAAAATAAAAAATAAAAAAAAAAAAGCTGAAAAAAGAAATTGACAGATAGGAGCAGCAGCAGCAGCAGCAGCGGCATGACTTTAATTCTAAATCAAATCGGTCATTATTCAGATCAAATTTGACAAGAAGTAGCAATGATTGAATAATTAATTTTTAAATTTATTGATCTTATCGATTGATCCATTATATCTATCTATCTATCTATCTATATATCTATATATCTATATATCTATATATCTATATATCTCTATCATATTCATCCATCATTCTGCTTCCCCCATCTTCTCCCCCATTAAAGGCCTCTTATCTTTAGAATCCCATCAATCAATCAGTAATCAACAAGGATATTAAACACGAAATCTCTCTTTTTCAAATGAAACACAATAAATAATAATAATACAATTAGGGAAAAGAAAACGAACGAAAAAAAACACAAAAACAAAAAACAAAAACAAAAACAAAAACAAATACAAAAGGCCACAGATCCCTTGATTTAACCATCACAAGTTCTACCCACCACTAGCAATCTTCACCACCATCACCATCACCACCACCACCACCACCACCACCATCATCATCATCATCCAGATCTACTACACATCACTTTCTCATTCAATTGTCTAGTTCCTCTAACTACCTATCTATATCTCTATCTATCGATCTATCTGTATCATGTCATCCACACCCCAAATTGTCACAGATACTGCGCCGTTATCTACCCCTGCCGTTTCAATTTCCACAACTACAACCATCAATGATCCTTTGGAAAATGATGGCTTGATAATCGACCCAGAACGACTGGATTATTTAGAATCTATCGAACATGAAGATGAACAACAACAAGATAGAGAACAAATTGATGATTACAACCTAACAGATTCCTATACACAACAACAATTGCCGATCTCCTATTTTGTACCCCAATATAGTTATCATCAATATCCATATGCCGGTTATCAACCTGCAAATCTTCCTCCTATACCTCAACAACAACCTGTTTATTCTGTCAACATTTACAACTTATCAATTACAATTACCACTACTCAATTGAACAATTATATCATACCAATAATCGGAGGAGAATATTATCGTTCTTCTATAAATAGTATCCATTTTTTCCAACAACAACAACAAAAACAGAAGCAGTCAGATACAAAGAATGCCACAGTTAGATTAACCGGTTATGAAATAGCTATACGCTTAAACAATGCATTAAATGGTCATGAATATGAGGGAAACATCTTGTCAACTAATTTCGGACCAACCACATCATCATCGTCATCATCATCACCTCTTGCTCCACATCGACAACCATACCCTCAACCTCCTCCTCCTCCTCTAACAACCGGCATTCCATATTATGTTAATTCTCAACCACAGCCTATTATTGCACAACCTTCAAAAACATCACATTCTCGATCTTACTCTTCTGCTTCATCTAACATACAAGGAACTACATACCCAATACCAATTATCATTCCTCAATTCGATGATATGGTTGAAAATAGAAATAGTAGTAGTCCAGAACTGACCCCTTCTCCGACCGATTATGGACTTCCTTATCCTATACCCCATTTCAACCAACACATCTCATCTAACTATTATACCACTCATCGTCATAATCAAATACCACAATCTATACCAGATACTCATCATTATCAACAACAACAACAATACAATCCTTATCCATTCCAATATTTGCAACCAAATTATAACAGACCGAGATACCAATATTCTTCAGTTACATCTCCTCAAACAATTCCTGTTGTCAATAATTTAATCTCAACAACAAATCAATCACTGAATCTTGCCATACCTCATTATATCCCTTCACAACCTCCAAACAATCCAACTGATCACACTACAGGATATAATCAATCACCAGCAATCACCCCACAACAACAACAACAACAACAACAACAACAACAACAAGAGCAACAACAGCAGCAGCAACAGTATTATATGATACCACGTTATTATCCTTCCCAACAGCAACAACAACAAATGGGATTCCCAAGAAATGGCCATATAAGAACTCGGTCTTTACCAGTCAATCCCAATACTCCATCTCTTTGGCATATGACCAACAATCGATTCTCACAAATGATGCCACAATCTCGATATCGCCCTTTGAACAGAACCAGATCTACAAACAAATATTCATCAATCTTGGATGTGAGTGATGATGAAGATAATAATGATAACCATAATGACCAAGATAGTGATGGTATAGAAACCTTATTGGATGAAGAGAACCATCTAGAATTCTCTGAAAGTCATCATGTCAATAGATGTCGTTTATTTATCGGAAATATCCCATTCACCACTTATTGGAAGGAATTGAGAGAATTTATAAATGAAAGAATCTCAGGTTTAATCAAAGTGGAAATTCCTCAACAATTGACTGGAGTCAGTAAAGGTTTCGCTATAGCATTATTCAACGATCTGGAATCTGCATTGAAATGCATTAAAGAGTTGGATGGTACTATATTCCAAGGACGTGAATTGACAGTACGATACGATAGACATTTAAAATATATTCGTAAATATAACAACATTCATGCAATGATTAAAAATGGAATTTCTAAACCATTATTGAGAGATCAACATTTTGTAATTAAAAACAAGCAAATGGAGTTAAGACTGGACTCTGAAACTCCATCGTCATCATCACCACAATTTACAAATAAGAATATTATTGATATGACTAATACTACAACAACAACAATTAATGATATGAAATTGATTCCTACAATTGAGCATGATGAGAGACAAGAAGATGAAGTTGCTAGAGAATTGATGAGTAGCTTGAGAATTAAATGATTGCTTTTTTCTTTTTTCAATTTCTCTTATTTTTATAACAGATATTGAAATCTATCATATGATCTCATCTTTGATTACCCCCTATGTAGGTAGTAAAGCTCTGTAGCTCAACTAAGATAATCTTTCGTTCTTTTTTTCTTTTTTCTTTAGTGAGGCGGTACGAAGTGAAGTGTGCATTCCATAAAGAAAAAAAAAAAAAAAATTATTCCAAATTTTGACTTGTGTCATTTTTGTTGATTCTTTTTGACTCAAAAATCATTTATCGGGTTGAAAAGTTAAATTTCATTATATTTGGTATGATTGGATATAAATTTATATTTGTTTCAGTTTATCATATTGAATTTTATCTATGTTCTAAAAATTTTAGAATTTCAATTCTAACTTTTTTTTTTTTCATCTCTTTAAATTTATTTCAAGTAAGTTTGATGTCCAAATATGATTAAGATTGTTCTCATTGTGATTTGAATTGGATTCATAGTTTTTCCTCTTCATTGGTGAGGATCTGTGGGTTTACATCCTTGTTCAATTCCTCAATCTTTGGAGGTGTAGGTCCATCCCTGTACAACTCTTCAATCTTTGGAGGTTTATTTTCATTCTCGTTCAAGTCTGCAATCTTTCGATCATCCTCGTACAACTCTTCAATCTTTGGCACTTTTGATCCATCCTTGTTCAATTCTTCAATCTTTGGTAATTTAGGTTCGTCTTTGTTCAATTCATCAATATTTGGAGGATTAAGTTCATCCTTTTTCAGCTCCTCAACTTTTTGTAGCTCAGATTCATCCTTGCTCAAATAATCATCCCTTTCTGGTTTAGGTTCATCCCTGTTGTACGACTCATCAACTATCTCTTCACCCTTTTCCTCTTCATTATTTTCAGGGGATTTTTCTTCAATATCTTTCATGAACCATTTCCCAAGTTTGCCACGAGATCCGATTTTTTTCAATCCACGTACCGTGTCATCTTGTTCCACAATCGAGATCAATTTCATCATACATGTGGTATCACCTTTAAAAGTCTGATCTTTGCTAGTTTCACAATAACACTTTGACGCCAAGTATTGCATGTCACTCAAGGCACAACTTGTGAATTTCTCAGCTTTATGGCCAATATTAAACAATTTCAAATCATTCTTGTCGAGTAAGAATAAACTCAGTAATGTGTGCATATGATAATCGGTCCACCTCTCATAGAACCAACCATGAGATGAGTCCAAATAATTGAAAAAATCTCGGTATGCATCACTTCTCAAGAAATTCAAGTCTAAAATTTCTAAATCATTCGACACATAACATCCATTATAATCTCCATCTTCGACTAAAAAATCAACTGCCAGATTGTTAGGTGGTTGAATACTTGGATTTTCCAGTAAAAAATTTTGTACATTACTCCAAAGAGTCTCCACCAGTTTACCCGTTTCCCTACCAGCACGGGTAAACCCAAATTTTTTATCCTGTGATTGCATCAGATGGAAAAAATCCTCATCAACATCACATTGGAATTCCACTCCTGGATCCACCCTCATATAGTACCTATATTGTGACATAGGTGGACTATCCTGCATTAATCCAGCCTGAAATCGCAGTTGAAACCGTAAGAGATCGGTCAAACCTGTGATTATTTGGTTCACTCTATACTTACGTCTCAGTCTGGAAGCTCTACGTCTATCGACACCATCGGGGAACCCCCATTGTTCCTTGGGTATTTTGTAAAAAAGTGTATCCCCAGAAACCAAATTCAGTAGAGTGCTCTTTGATATGGAATTGATTCGACGAGAATGCATAAATACCCAATCATAATGGAATTTATTGTTAAAACGTGCCTCCACCGATTGTACTGTCTTTAATAACTCTTCCATCTGATTATTTCTCACCACGGTATAAAAAGTGGCATTGGCACGCTCATACAGAGGTATGAAACTGATATCTTGTTCACCTACACCGGATACAAATATCTTACTCAAATCGATTGCTCCATCACCTTGATTTTTGTTGATATCGATAGAACTTAATTGTTTGTAGTCGTTGAAATCATCGTCTTTAAAAGTTTCCTTGATACTTTGCCATGCACTTTTGGAGTCCATTCGTAGCACTAGGAATATTATGGTGAATAATAGTGCCAACACTATTCTATGGTTGCGTCGACCATGCCTTATTGCCATGTTTAACTTGTATCGTACGGAGCTCATTCTAAATCCATCTATAATTTGATCAACCCTGTCATTTAATAAAAGAAACAGATCCATCATCCATCGTGTGCCTTAAATTTTTTTTTTCTTTTTTGTTTTTCTTTTCGATATTAGTGAGTGAGTGATTCGGAGGAGGCAGTGAGAGATGTTACGTATGCATTATGTATAATCTTTGGGCAACGCGAAAGAAGCAGCAAAGTATTAACTTACTTGAAACAGTTAATTCGTTTTGTTCATCATATATTCATTTATTAGTTTATTTATTTATTTATTTAGTTTTTCATTTACTTAATCATTCATTCGTTCATTCAACAACACGTTGATCGAGTCCTTATTATCATGGAATACAGCAACCCCATTAGCCCTCCCGAAATTAATCTTCGTCAAATTCTGGTCGTTTTTTCCAAAGATCCAATCATCCAAAGAGTCAGACTTCTTACTGTAAAACTCAACTTTTCTGTTCGTGTAATAGAATTCATATGGGAGAGTATAGTCCAATTCTAACTTGGAATCATTGGAAGTTTGCTCGGGTTTCGGTACAGGGATTTCAGGTACTTGAGTTTTATTCTTGACCAAGTAGTTTGGTAAAAGATTCAGTGGTATTGGGTTTTGTGGCAAAACATACAATGTCTTACAAAAACCCTTTGTATTCACCACTTTTAAGTTGTTTTTGTTGTCGATGGATAATATCTTGCTATCATCAACCAATTTCAACTTCTTCAATCCGAATGAAGACATGGTCCAATTATCACTCTCTTCATATTCATTCAGAAAGTTATTTTGAAACCAATGTAAACTGCCACTCAACCTACTCAACACTCCAATATACCTATCTCTATTACCCCAAATTATTTGATCAATAATTCCAGGCATCTTTCCTCTCTTAAATTTTTCAATTAACGAGATCTCTCTATTGAACTTGGTAAAATCCCAAATGAAAATGTCATCTCCTCTTAAAGTTACCGAGGTCAACAACAAGTCATGTGGGGATAATGAGATCATAGAGCAACCACCGGGTGGAGAGAAGGCAAATAATGGTTTCTTAGTTTGCAATGACACTAGAATTAAAAATTGTTTTGAAGAAGTCTCATTCAAAGCGTTCAAGATCTTTGTTATTGTATCACGCAAATTCCGAGACTTGGTGAGCTCATCATCGTTATTTTGGTTCATGTAGCTCTTTAGTTTTGAATGTGAAATTTCAGCTATTTTGAAGACACTATCGATGGCAGTACTTGATAAATTCTTCAACACCCTATTCAATAATGGGCCCGGTTTTGGTAAATTTAAAGGAGTTATTGGATAACTTTCTGATCCCAGTACTATTTCTTTATAAAAAGAATCTTGGAAACTTGGATTATAAATGAGCCAATCACCTTGTACATCACAAACTGGCACATTGTTGTTCAACTTGCAAAATATATCTAAATCACCAACAGGAGTATAATCTTTCTTATCAAAGATCGACATCGATCCCTCCGAGGTGATCAATATGAATTTATCCTGTAAAACTTTGCAATGATATGGGGCCGAACCTATAGTTGATGGAGGTAATATTATTTTTGTTCTCACCTCTTTCAATGTCTGTTTTAATTCAACAACTTGAAAATAATGATCGTTAGCGACTTTGACTCCAACAAGTAAAGTGAACTCGTTACGCTCCAGATCACATCTAAAAGGTGAAACTAACTCGATAGAACCATCAAAAGCATCAGTGCATGAAACCAAGTACAAGGTATCCTCTACTGCAGACTCGGCCAGTCCCGGGTCAATAGGGCTTGGAGACCAATCCCATATCTCCACAACATGTTCATACACGATAATTATCTCACCATTAGCGCCGAATTCCTTGAAAGGGTAACTCTCTACACCTGCTGGAAGGGATGATTGGAAATTTTGACCTTGTTGCCCCTGTTGTTCCGATTCCAGTTGTGAATATTGATGTTGCTGTTGTTGCTCCCGCAGATTATCATGGAGTGAGAAGCCATTTGAAGCTAACGAGGAGGCAGCGATCACAGCAGACTCAGCAGCCTTTGTCTTGACCCGGGTCCAGATATCATCTCCCTTTGTTGCTCTAACTGTAGGAATTGAACTGTTATCAAAGATTAAGACTAGTCAGTATTTAAGCTTTTGCATCAACTCGACACATGTGATGCATGTCTCCTCCCAAAAGACAGAAGAGATTCCATTACTCACGTTTTGGTGATTCTGGTCTTATCAAACCCGGAAGGCATTGCTTATCAGAGAAAAGAGCTTTTCCAGAAGAGTGGGTCGTTATATGACTCCAACTTATTATGTTTTGTGTAATAAAGTGATATTTGGTATGCAACTGATTGATAAAATTTTGTTTGATTCCTTGCTTGTTTTTAATTAATTGATTGATTGATTCTTTATAGATAAGAGATTTTGCTTTTGATTTTTTTGTTTTTGATTTTTGCGTTTTTGTGTCTTATTTACACTCCCATTCTTCTTTTGACATCCATCACATGAATTATTTTTTATTCAAGAGAACTTCTTGAACAACACAGTGGCATTTGTCCCGCCAAACCCAAAGCTATTGTTCATTGCAACGTTGATTTCTTTCTTCTCGGCTTTGTTAGCTACATAGTTGAAAGTGTTATAATTCTCGATTTCGTCGTTGGTAGCAGATCCCAAATGATCCAAGTTCAAAGTTGGTGGTATGATCCCATGATGCATGGCCAATACACTGAATATACTCTCCACAGCTCCGGCAGCACCCAAGAGATGACCAATTGAGGATTTTGAGGAAGAGATTGCCAAATTCGGGTTCTTGGAACGGAATATGGTATTGATTGCAACGTTCTCTGCAGCGTCTCCCAATAACGTTGAAGTTGCATGGGCATTGAGATAATCAACCTGTTCTGGTAAGACATTACCCGTCTTCAATGCCAATTCCATCGATCTCTTGGCCCCGTCACCATCGGGTAAGGGGGAAGTAATATGATACCCATCCCCACTGAGCCCATAACCAACAACTTCTCCATAAAACTCAGTGACACCTCTATCTTTCAGATGTTGTAACTCTTCCAATATGAGCACTCCACAGCCTTCTCCCAAGACAAATCCATTTCTTTCCCTGTCAAATGGTCTTGAAGCCCTGGTTGGCTCTTCGTTGAAATTGGTCACCACAGACTTGGCTCTGGCGAAACCCGCAAGTGAGATAGGGTGGATAGCGGCCTCTGTGGCACCGGCAACCATTAAATCACAATACCCATCTTTGATAAATCTCATCGAGTCACCAATGGCATGGGCACCTGTGGCACATGCAGTGGCAACAGAATGATTGGGCCCTTTGAAACCATATTTGATAGCAACATTTCCCGTAGCCATATTCGATAATAATCTCGGTACAAATAAAGGTTGAACTCGACGATAACCCTTTTCATGAAAGCTTACCGAGTTAATATATGCATCCTCAATACTACCTATACCACTTCCTATGCAGACCCCAGTTTGGATCTGATCTTCATACTCTGTTGGAAACCAGTTGGCATCCGTCAATGCCTCTTTCGTGGCACACAAGGCAAATTGGGCAAACTTGGGAAGTTTCCTAACCTCATACTGTTGCAAAAAGGTAGAAGCATCGAAATATTCTTCGGGATCTAGTGATAATCCATTGACATTGGAGATATTTGGCTCTGGTACTTTCCCAATAACCTGAGATGGGATGTCCTTGTACAGAGTATTGTCTGGAAGCAATTTTGTCGAGATCAACCCCGATCTCCCACCAATCAAGTTCTTCCACGACAGCTTTACTCCAACTCCTAAGGGTGTCACGAGTCCCAATCCAGTAATCACTACTCTTCTATTCATCTCTCTTTACCCATTTAAATTGGAAACCCCACTTCAAAATCATCTATTTTTCAATCTTTCCATTATTTTTTTTTATGCTTGGTCTTTCGCTATCTGTGCACTACCTCTTTTGAATCAGGCTCTCAGCTCTTTGCAATAGACTTCTCAGTTGGCAAGGTAATGTTCACTGACCATTTTCTTACAATTTCAGTAGGAAAATCTTAGCATAATACATGAATATGTATGTGAATAAACACTTCAACGATTGGTCTTCTCTTCTTCTATGCATTAATTCATTATTTAGAGAAGAAAAGGGAGGGAGAAGAGAAAGAAGGAAAAAAAAAAATTTTTTTTTTCATATTTTTTTTTTAAAGATTTCTTAGATGGATTGTAGAAAAGCATCTATCTATCTATCACTTCGAAGAGTTAAATATTATACAGGATGGCTGGATCCCAGTTGAAACTGTTGAAGGCTTCTTTAAAAGCAGCCGGGCTTACTGGACAGACGAATAAAAAGAAGAATGGAAAGAAGAGCAAGGCTCCTTCGGAGACAAGAAGAGATGACAAGAAAAAGATCATCGAGCAGATCAGAGAAGATTTCAATCCTTTCGAATTGAAGATGAATAGAGTCAAGAGAGACTTTTCCGAGGTGAGGAAGAGTAAACAGGTGGTTGGTAAACCTGGAATTTCCAAACAAATAGGTGAAGACCTGAGAAAGAAAGCATATGAGGAAACAAAAAGAGCCAAAAACAGAGTTGGTGGAGTTGTTGATCGTAGATTCGGTGAAAACAATCCACATTTGAATCCAGAAGAGAAGATGTTGGAGCGGTTCACTAGGGAAAGGCAAATTTCATCTAAAAAGGGTTCCCTTTTTAACTTGGAAGATGATGAATCCGATGGAGACTTGGAACTTACCCATTATGGTCAATCCTTATCTTTAAAAGATGATTTTGATGAGGGTGATTTAAAACATGGTCTCTCAGATGATTCGGATGGAGAAGAAGACCAACGACAACCACAGAGAAAGAAAACCAAAGCAGAAGTGATGAAGGAAGTCATTGCCAAGTCCAAATTTTACAAACAACAGCGTCAAAAGGACCAACTGCTTAATGAAAATGAGATACATGAGTTGGATCTGGAGTTTGATGATGTGATGCAAGAGTTGCAAAAAATCAAACAACCAAAGCAAGCAATTGTGCCTAAATCTGAAACAGATATAGCGTACGATGCAAAGATCAAAGAGTTGGCATTTGACAGAAGATCAGTTCCAGCTGATAGAACTAAGACTGCTGACGAATTGGAGACTGAAAGAGCTGAAAAGATGAAAAAATTAGAACTGGACAGATTGAGAAGAATGCAAGGTCTTGATGCTGAAGATGACAACAAAAGAGCAGTAGCTGATGATTTGGACGATGATTTTTGGGCTAATGAGAGTGGAGATGAAGCTGAAGGATTCACCATAAAAGATGATGACGAAATACTGACAGAAGAAGAAGAAGAAGATGATGATGAAAATATCGATTCTGATTCTTCAGACTCAGAAAACCGAGTATTGGAAAAAAAACCAAGAGAAAATATCATCAAAATTGGAAATAAGATTATAAAGACTGTGCCTTCCAAGGTTGAACACATCACATGCCCTGAAAATGAAAAACAATTCCTAGAATTGCTTCAAAAATACCAATTCAAACAGACAAATCAAATTATTGACAAGATTTTGAACACTTATCAACCTAAATTGGCCCTGGGAAACAAAGAGAAGATGGCAAAATTCAGTAGTGTACTTTTGAACCACATTTTATATTTATCCGATGATCAATCATCGTATCAGAAGGATGAATTTATCACTGTTATTGAAAATTGTATTGCCCAATTGAGAAATATGGTAGAGAAGTATAACGAGGCATTATATGAGACTTTCAAAGCCAAGATCACTGAAATTCAAGAAGATATCAATAATTCGGTACAATATGAACCAAAAATTTCTGATTTGATTTTTTACTCCATAGTTGGGAGCTTTTATTCCACTTCAGATTTGTATCATTTGATTGTAACACCGACATTAATCTTGATTACGGAAACTTTGGAAATTTTAAGAATCCAGGATAACTTTACCAACTTGGTGAAAGGTATATACCTTGCTGAGTTATTGTTAAAATATCAAAGATTATCTAAAAGATATATTCCAGAGTTAGTTGCATTTACCGAGAAATGTTTCTTGTGTTTGATACCAGAGCTGGGGAAATTGGATGTCACCAAATTACTGACTTTAAACTCGAACAAGTTTAAATCTAATTTTAGTTTGCAGCCGAGGGATAAAATACTGGTACCGGAAAATAGAAAGATGGCATTATCAGATATTAGTATATTAAAACCCACAGTGGCAGTTAAATCCAAGTTGATTTTGAAGTTGGTACAACTTGTCGAAAGTATGACACAATTATACAAGAATGAACCTGCATTTATTGAGATTTTCAGTCCATTTGTGACGATCTTAAAACATTTGGTCAAGTATGCGGTCCACTTCACGCCAATCTTGGAGAATTTGGAGAAATTAACAAAATTAATATCAAATGCCACGCATAATCCTTTGAAACTTCAAGATCACAAACCATTGGCAATTGCATCAAATGTACCTAAATATGAAGAGAATTTCAACCCAATGAAGAAATCATACGATTTCGACCCACAGAGACAGGAAATTGGTAAGTTGAAGGCAGAGTTGAAGAAAGAGAGGAAGTTGGCATTGAAGGATATCAGAAAGGACACTAAATTTGAAGCTAGACAAACTATCGCTGAGAAGAAAGAGCTGTACAAGGAGTACCACAGTAAGATGGCCAGCATCGTTAATTCCATCAGTACAGTGGAAGGTGCAGAGAAGAACGAATACGAAAGGGAACGAAAGCAACATAAAAATGGAAAACGTTAATAAAATTTTAATATATAAAAGGTATAATTCTATAACTGACATTACCACCTTTTTTCTGCAAGTAATAGTCAAAAGTAGTCTGTGAGCTTATTGTTAGACTTGCCACGACCCACCCCCAAACAGTCAAGGTTGTGAGATTTCTCAATATTATAACATGTGAAGCATAGATCAATATCTCGTCAAAGTAATGGGCACTAGAAGAGTACTTAAAAGTTCCCTTCACTGGTTGGTTATATTTAGGTAGTGATGCTAAATACCGATGGTTTCGATTTTGATCTATTGACAGTATTGTAAATAATGCTAAAGCCCACTTCAAATCGTTGGGATATTTGGAATCAATGGGCATGTAGCAGTTCTTCAAAAAATTGTTCACATTCACTGCAGAGTAAAAACCAATACCCACAATATAATGAAAGATATGCATTCTGGCATTAGAACTGGCACTTACGTAAAAACATTCATAGCATCTTCTCGTGGCTTGTACCAAATTCAACATCAAGATAATGCTATACTTATTCTTAAAGTCAACTCCAGTGAGAATTAAAAATACGAAGGACTCTATAAATGAGAGGACGTAGAAATGGTTGAACCATCTCTTGGGCACCGTAATATCAAATACTTGATACAATTTGTCTAGTCTGATGCTTTTCTCGTCAATGGTCTTGCCATATCTGAAAAAATTCTGCAATTGGGGCACAAAGTGAGCTATAATTAAAGCTAGAGTAACTGAGAATACTCCAATATCTATAAACCTGTCTAGAATCAATATCATTTGGGTAGTTTGATCTACTCAATATCAAGCAAACAGCCCTTTTGAAAGAAACTCATCTGAACTGAAAAAAAAACTATATTTAACAGATCATTAGACAAATCACCATAACAGGCAAGTGCCATATTAGGAAGTCAAAAACTGTTATCAAGCGATATTTTTGTCCTTTGTTTTGCTTTCCAATATAGATAGAGAGAGATGGCGTGTGAGAAGTGAAGCAGGTTTTAATTCTTTGACTTACACATATCTACTGATGATGCTGCCATCCAAGCCCCCTCATAATGATAACAGTAGAAATGGTGGGACGGCTAGTAACAACAACAATAATACATTTCTTTCAAGGGTATTTGGCATGAACTCGTCATTTCCCTCGAATACGCCATTATTCACAGATGATAACGAAACGGAATTATCATTATATAACGAGCACAACTTGCATTCGGATGATGAGTACTTCAACGGAGGTAATAGAACGTCAATGGATGATGATGATGATGATGATGATGATGATGATGATGATGATGATGATTATGACAATCGGTCAGAAGACGGTTACAATGATGATGACGATGACGATGAAGAAGACGAGTTGATCCCAGAAAGTTTGATGGTGGAGCATAATAATAATAATAATATTAATATCAAAAGCAATAATAACAAAGATAAGAAATATTCTAGTCATTCATCTAGATTTCCCCTGCAGAGTATTCTGATGGATGGTGGAAAGATCAAAAATGATAATTTCCAAGAATTTTCCCAGAAGGCGAAAGAGTTGGCAAGCAGGACTTTAAACAAATTGACGAATAATGATATTTATAAAAATGGTAACAACAAAGGTGCAAGTATCTTGCCCCCTCCAACAACAATGAACTTCAAAGTCGATAAGAGGCAAAAACTGGAAGAAAAACTGTTTCGAAACAAGTTGGGAATACTAACACCACTTGAAAGGTCATTATGGGTTTGGGCAAACATCACCAATTTGGACATTTTTTTAGCAGATGTTTACAAATATTACCTTGGTAAAGGGTTTCAGTGTATTTTAGTTGAAAATCTTTGTGATTTCTTGACATTAGTTTTCATATTGGTGTTATCAGTTTTCATGAGTAACTGTATCAACTATAATGTGTTATTGAATTCAAAGCCATCGAAATTGTCTGACGTGACCGTAGATCAGTGTTATTCACACATTCCAGGAAATCAAAAATTCTTGATATTTGTGGTGCTAATTTTCATAGTCTTGAGGGTACAATCTCTTTTGATGAAGGAGTTACCTAAATTGAGAGAGATTAAAAATTTTTACAATTATTTGTTAAACATAAATGATGATGAGTTACAAACAATTAGTTGGAACTCAATTGTAAAGAAAATAATGGTTTTAAGAGATCAGAACACAACGGCAATCATCTCTGAAAATTTTGGTGTCATAAATGACGATTTAAAATCCAAGAAAAGGCTTAACGCTCATGATATTGCCAATAGAATCATGAGAAGAGAAAATTATATGATTGCCTTGTTCAACAAAAATGTCTTGAATCTTTCAATTCCTTTTATCACGAAGAAAAATCATAGTTTTTTGACAAAGACGTTGGAGTGGAATTTGAATTTATGTATATTTGACTTTGTATTTGATTCTAAAACAGGTCAATTGCAAAAAAAATTCTTAAAAGAGCAAAACAGATTACAACTTTCAAAAGAGTTAAAACATAGATTCATATTGGCTGGAATCTTGAACATTTTACTCTCGCCATTCGTGGTAACTTATTTCATAATCTATTATTTTTTGAAATTTTTTTACGAGTTCAAGGATAATCCAAATTTGATCAATAACAGAGAATATACACCATTGGCTTTATGGAAATTCCGTGAATTTAATGAGTTAGAGCATTTGTTCAAGAAAAGATTGAATCTCTCCAACCAGTTAGCTTCCAATTACATCAACCAGTTTCCAAGGAAGAAAATTGATATTATTTTAAAACTTTTTTCATTTATTTCTGGATCATTATTGACAATTTTAGTCATTTTGACAATTTTAGATCCCGATAATTTTTTGAATTTTGAAATAACTCATAAGAGAACTGTTTTGTTTTATATGAGTAGCTTGGGTGCCATATATACACTATGTCAAAACTCCATTCATGATGAAAATATTGTTTTTGATCCGGAACATAATCTTAAAAAATTGTACAAATTTACTCATTATTTACCAAAAGAATGGGAAGGGAAATTACATACGGAGGAGGTGAAGTTTGACTTTGCCAAATTCTATGATTTGAAAATCTTTATCATATTGAAGGAGTTGTTGAGTTTGGTTTTTTTGCCAATCATCTTATTTTATTCTTTACCTCAATCTGCTACAAAGATTATAGATTTTTTCAGGGAATTCACAATCCATGTTGATGAATTAGGTTATGTCTGTTATTTTGCAATGTTCAATTTCGAGAAGAAAGATAAATTGAGGTCGGATTATTACCAATCAAATGATGATAAGATGATGAAGTCATATCTTTATTTCATCGATAATATCAATAATGATGAGAATTTAGATCATTACGATTCTTCAATCTTCACCGATAACAATAGCAATAACAATAATAATAACAATAATGTGACTAATAGTAATAGCATTTTGGGACAAAGATTGAATAAGAAGATAAAACCTTCCAATTTAAGAAACAGTTTGATCATGGAAGAAAGTTTTGAAAGTCAATTGATGGATGAAAGTGTTCTTGACAAGAAATCTGGAGGAGGCAAATTGGCATTAGAAGAAGATGAAGAGGATGATGAGGATGATGGTGGTGTCTTGAAATTTGTCAATCAATTCTATAACAAGACTTGATTTTTTTTCTCATTCTCTCCATGCATTCATGCATATATTAATAAAAAAAAAATTGTCGCTGGTTCGATGTTAACATTCTTACAATCGTAGTTTATTATTCTATAACCACCACTGACTTCCTCATTAGGTAATTTTGTAGAAATTAAAAAAAGATTTTTTTTCTCAAAAAAAAAAATTAAAAAAAAAACAGAGTAAAAAAAAAAAGTAAAAGTATAAAAATATAAAAATATAAATTAAAGAGGTGCAAGAAGTAAAAGAAGAAGAAACAACAACCAACACGATAGAATAATTCATCATACAGCCACTGATTGGATATCATTTAGAAACAGAGAGATTTTGATAGCCATTGATTGCCTATCTATTGCTGCTTCCCCTCTCTTTCCAAATTTCACTCCCTTTTTTTTTCCATGATCGTTGTGCAATTTAATTTCGCATTGTACTGAAAGATTGACAAGAGATTGCAGGAGACGAGAACTTGAGAAGACTTTCAAAATAATGTCTGAAAGAAAAGGGCCTCCCTCTTCAGATGACAGGAGGAAATTTGGTGAGCCTTGGAGATATGGTCGATACGGTTCCAGTGGTTCTGCCAGCAATAACTCAAATTCAACCAGCGAAGATCCTTACAACAACAACTATAATAATAATAGTAATAATAATAATACCAATGGAGGTGCTAATAATAATAGTAATATCAATAGCAACAGTCACTCAAGCAGACGGTTTAATGAACAGCGACCATTACCTTATTTAAAAAGCAGGTCACTGTCTGCAAGTGCTTATAATGGTGGTGGTGGTGGTGCTGGTTATAACCGGTATTCATCTTATGACTCAAAATACCAATCAGGTTATGGGTATAATAAAAGATATAGCAATGTTCCCTACCGTTCTACATCTTCTTCTTCCCTTAATACAACCGCTGCTCCTGCTAATCAGGAACATTTCCATCGTTCTACATCGTCTGCAGGAGTACCCATAACCAACTCCCAACAACCATTCCCAAGATACAGATCATCTGCAGATGAAACGAATAGTTCTGCTACGCCACTGCTTGCCGCTTATAAAGGTAAGAGATCGGGGGATTTAATCAATAACAATTCCAGAGTGACGTCTTATTCTTCATCTGGTCCCTCATACGATAGCAGAGATCCATACAGACCTAGTAGGTTTCATGGGTATAACAGCAGAGAACATAATAATGGTTATGATAGTAGATATAGAAGTTATCAAAGAAAGAGTTCTTTTGAACACAAGAAGAAGGAGTCATCACTGGAAGAAGATGATTTGATTTATGGCTCCATCAAACCAAAAATCGATAAACTGAAAGAAATACCTTTGCCAGAAGAGTCAAAGTTGAAGAAGAATGAAGGAGAGATTCCAACACTGGTAAAATTGGATTTGAAGAGTGATGAAAATATCTCTGATTTAAAACTGATCCAAACAGGAGGTGAGCAGCGGAAAGAACCATCAAATGCAGACACTAACATCACTGTTAATTCAACTGTGGAAAATGGTGCAGTATTACCGATAGATTCAAAACAAGAAATTCCGGTGAATGGTCTAAAACAAGAAATTTTACAAGATGGTCCATCAGAAGAACCAAAAGATGAAGAAAAAGAAGAAGTAAATCATCAAAAGATTCAGCAAGATGACCAGCAAGATCACCACCAAGATCACCAAAACCAAGATCAACAAAACCAAGATCAACAAAACCAAGATCACCAAAACCAAGATCACCAAAACCAAGATCACCAAAACCAAGATCACCAGCAAGATCACCAGCAAGACGATCAAGTCCAACAAGAACAGCAAGAACAGCAAGAACAGCGGGAACAAAAATCTGGGCGAGAACAGAAGGATCAACCGGTGCAGCAAGAACAGCAAGAACAGAAATCCGAGCAAGACCAGCAAGACCATCAAGAAGAAGTAGACCAGTGGAACCAAGTAGAACAGCAAGACCAAGTAGATCAACAAAAGAAGCAAGATCAACAAGATCAAGAAAAGGATAAGATCGAAAAGGAAAAAGAACAAGATGGCAATCAAAAATTGGCCGAAGTTGTTTCCAAAAGCGAGGGGTCACAGCCCCTGGTGAAAGAAGTCAAAATGAATATTAACGACCTGGTTAAAGAGCCAGCTGTTGATATAATAAGTTCAAAATCTGATAGGGAGTCATCTGTTTCATCAGATCAATATGACCCAGCTGAGCTGCCCATATCATTGGCAACAACAAATATTACCGAAATGAATAAGGTGCCCAATAATGATTCTAAATCCACAAAGAGTCTGAAACCAATAGTTAAGAAGGCGACATTGATCTCAAGTATACGAGATGCTGAAGATGAAATGGATGTTGACGATGAGTTAGAAAAAACGAGTGACGAATTAAATGAAAATTATTTACCTAAGAAAATTGAAGGTGCTTTCTTTCCCTTGAACAGATTGGAATTCAAGTTATGGGATTTGAAGGAAAATTCAAAGAGGAAAGTGAGAAGTCAGTTGCCCTATCTTCGTGCTAAACCATTGAAAGATTTTAACAGGTATCCATTTTACAACACAAATCTTTTAATTCATCAACAAGCTGTGAAACCTAAACTTCTAAGAAGCTTTTCTCATATCAAAAGAGTTGTTAGTATAAAAGAGAAAAAACTTTACTTGGAGTTCCATGAAAGAGACATCAAATGGAAAGAACGTGTTAAACTAATGGAAGAGCAACTCAAACGAATTCGCAAACCTGAAACAGTAACAGATGATTCTGTGGTCCTGAATGAATCTACGGAATCAAAGTCCACTTTAGAGGATCTCGTCCCACCAAATAGTGCTTCCAGTCGTAGAGTGAGAAACACAGGAGTTGTCAACAGTGAAGCCGAATTTGCTGAAATCTTACAAAGAATGAAAGAAGAGGAAGAGAATGATCCATTGTTCAGGGCTAGACAAGCCGCTGCTGTAATTCCAGATATGATAATTGATCCGATTGAAAAAAATGGTTTCAAGTTTATTTCGACCAATAATCTCGTAACTGATTTGGAAGAATGGGAATCAAGATTAGTTTCTGACAAGATTGACAATTTTTCCAAACGTGAACATGAAATGTTCTGTGATGCTTACGCATCATTCCCCAAAAGATTCGGTAAGATTTCAACAATCATGGAGCATAGGAGAAGTCCAGAAGAATGTGTGCTTCATTATTACAGAACCAAAAGACAGACAAATTATAAACAACTTGTTGCTGCTAAGAATAAGAGACTTGGAAGAAAATCGGGGTCAGCTAGGGTCAAGGGAAAGCAATCTAATAAATCAAGGACAGGTACACAAACTACTAATACCCCTACATCATCGACCCCCGTTTCTTCAACCATTGAGCGTTCAGAGGGATATTTCCCTCCTGATGGACAAAAGTTGGAAGAGAATATTGAGATCAAGGAAGTTGAAGTTGATCAACCATTGTCCGAAAATTTGGAAGATATTACTGAAGTTTCATATACTGAGTCTGGAAGAAGGAAAAGAGCTGCTGCTCCAGTTTTTGACTCCAAAGTTCAATCGCTGGAGAAAGAGGAGAATCCATCAACTGGTACACTGGATCCAGTTATTAAGAAATCAAGTGAGGATATAGAAAGACCAAAACTCAAGAAACAACGCAGTTCGAAGAGAAAAGTGAAGATTGTTGAAGAGGCAAAGACTGAAGATGAGGACAGGAGTGGTGGAGAATTTCAAGATGTTGCTGCTCATCAGTTAGAATTATTGAGATCTTATGCTACCGCAGCTCAAGTCTTACCTGAAACCTCTACCCAAGAGCCCCTGAAAGATGAGTTACCACTGGAACAATCACTTCAATCAGATGAGCCATTCCAAGGACAACCTATACTGGAAGAAGCATTGATGAAGCAAAGTTCTGAACTGTCACAAGAAATGGCAGATCCCTTCCCAATAACTGGTGGACAACTCAAAATCTCAAAGAAGGATAAAAAACCACCACATATAACATCATACTGGAGTATAAATGATGCGAACAAGTTTCCAAGTATTCTTGCAGAATGTGGTACTCAGTGGCATTTGATTGCAAAAAAAATACAGACCAAGACAACAACAATGGTGAGAAATTACTACAGCAAAAATGCAAACTCTGTTAATAATTGGGCTGTAATTGCTAGAGAAGCCGATCTGAAGAGAAATGGTACAGAAAATGGTAATAATCAAATATATGGGCACGTGGTTCAGCAGTATCAACAAGCACCACTGCAAATGGAACTGTATCCGAACTTTCAACAACAAATGTTACCTCAACAACAATCTTTGAAGTTACCAAGTTTGAAAGATATCACCAACGGAATCTCTGACATGTCGAACCATCTGAATCATTTACATTTACAGCAACAGCAACAGCAACAGCAACACTTTCAGCCACCCCCAACTTTTGGAAGTAGCTCATTACTGTCAGGCTCAAGAGATGATGAGGAGAAAAAATATGCTATTGTTCTAAATCCCTCAACTTCTGCTGCTACTGCTGCTATGCGCCCGGTTCAACTTCCTCCACCATCTAGGACATCTATTATGAGTTTGCTCAACAATGAGCCGAGTCATCAAATTCAACGGAATAAACCGCTGAATCCTTTGGATAACTTGTTGAACCCAACCACCTCATATTCTCAGCAATCTCTTCAAACTTCATCTCATCAACAGCCGCAGTCCCTACCACTACCACACCAACCTCCTCCTAACATACAACAACCGCCTTCGCAAGGTGGATTATTTTCTTTGGCTGCATTAGCTGAAGTTGCTACAGAAGTGACTAAAAGTGGATTCACTACAGAAGACAAATAAAAGTGCTGCACCTCTATTTCTTTTTTCAATTCTTTAATACTGTATATTTTTTTATCTTATTGGATAATCCCATTGTGTATTATTACGAATTTTTTTTTTCATCTATAAAAAGTAGTAAGTAGTATTAACCTGTTGTAAAATGTTACAATTTCTGATTCAGTTTCAGGAGTTTTTCATTCAATTCCCTTTTGATAATCCAGCTACTACCATGTAAGTTCAAAAAGTAAATACATGCATTACTTAAGAACACCAACCCTGCCATCAAAGTGTAGCAACCACCAATAGTCATTGCTCTAATCATTTTTGCTAACACAGCTGTGAAAATAGCAGCAAACCAGCACATAACCAAGTTCAAAGTGGAACTCGATGTGGATGCCTTTGTGGGGAACATGTCAGCGAGCAATATTTGCGACATGTTCATTGGGTAAACACAGAAAAATGCAACAAAAAATGAGAAAACCATTGGACCGGCAACATTGGTATGCTTGTCCAAGGTCCATCCGAAGCCAATCAATCCCATGGCAAAACTTGTTGCAGGATAATAGTAAAGTGGGCATTTTGCCCTGATAATCTTAAACTTTGGTCTTTCCGATTCATGAAGATGAGAAGTTTGTAATTCATGTTGCTTCTTTTGTCTATGATAAGACCAGTCCAATACCCACCCTGAGATGAGAGTACCAGATAAAGCTTCAATACCACTGGGTAAGTAACATAATCCAACTGTCATAGTTTGAAATCCATACTCATTGGTTAAAATCGATGCGAATGAGGTTAAAGCCATCGACCAAGATGCATAAAGCAAACTGGTTGGGATAAGATTAAGCAGCACATCCAAGTAAGTCAACATGAGGAAATGCCGGAGTATGTTGAAGCTTATCTTGGTTTTTGGTGGTTTTAAGGATTCAGTGTCGTTCAATAAGATGGAATTTTGGAAGTGGGGTGTTAACAAGATGGGGGCTCTGTTTATCAACATCTTTGGAACAACAGATGCATCCCCAACCAAGGTTCTTCTCGTTTCTGGCAACAAAATGGAAACCCATTCACAAACCACTCCACCACAGATCACCAAGAACCAGAATATGGCCCTCCAACCCAACCCACTTGCTAAAGCCGCACCAATCAAGGCTCCAAAACCTTGTCCTACCAATTTTATACCACTAACCAATCCCATAAATGATCCACGTTCGTTTCTTTGGGTAATATCGCCCACTATACCTGAAGTTATCAGAATTACTGGCGCAATCCCCAATGCCTGAATACATCTGAGGAGTAAGAATAACCAATACGTATTTGCCACAGCTAATCCAATATTAGCCCCTATATAAGTGATCAAACAGAGAATTATGAATCGCCTTCTACCGTAAATGTCGGCCAAATTCCCAAAGATTGTGGGGCATATTCCTTGGCAGATCAAGTATAGTACAACTGCAAGGTTCATCATCTCTTCGCTTAAATCGAATTTCCTTTGAATGATAGGAAGTATGGGGAAGTATATGGGCATTGATATTGTGGACCATAATCCAACTATAGCGCAGAGTATGACAATAATTTTTTTGTCAAGAGAAGTTAATACGGAATTGGTTTTTAATTCCATATGTGATGGTAGTTGACTGTTTGTGTCTATCTCTTCTTCCTCTCCAAAATTTCCCTCACATTCTTGTTTCGGTTTTATTTGTTCCTGTCCCATGAATGAAGCATTACTGGGGGTAACGGGCTCCTTTTTGAATGATATTTCCCCCATGGTTAAAATCTGCTTTTTATATTGGCAATGAATTTTTTCTTGATCATTTCCAGAAACTGATATCAAGTCAAATGTTCTCTTATATACATAGATATATATATTTATCTACATCTGTGTCTTGAGAGGAGCGTAAAAGGAACAAATGCGGTTATTGTGGAGTTACTGCTGGAGTTTAACTATTTTGATTTTTGTCGCGCCCTCCGGAAAGGTCTATCTCCGAATTTTTCGAATTGGGAAAGAAACTTGTTCTCACCAAACTGAGCCTGGTTGAATCGACTAGAAAGAACAAACTCAGAATGTTGCATATATGAATGTTTTCAACTATATACTTGGAAAATATATGTTGTTTTGATTGCTGAACTGTTGTATTCAGATCATCGGATATCTTTCTTTTATCTTAAAAAAAATCAACAGAAGAAAATTGAACGAATAATTAAAAACAGGGGTAAAACGAAGTTATGGAACACGGGATATAATTATTATACTGATACATCTGTGAAAGCAATTTGGGAAAAAAAAGAACAAAGACAACAAAAATCTAATCTAAGTTTTGAATCAAAATACAACTCCTATTACATACATTAAGCAATCTTGACAGATAAAAAAAAAAAAAAAAGAAAAACAATCCAAACATATAGCAGCTACCACCACCACCAAGTAAGTTATTTGCATTGGCAAATGGGAAAATGGGAAATCAAACAATTAAAAAAAATCATCTCAGACATAAAGAACCACACTATCAATCTCACTATAGCTAACTGCAATTTTCGTAGAATCTTCACTCCAATTGATACAACTGATGAAATTTCCATCAACCTCTTGCTCGGGTTGATATTGTGATTTATTTTGAATTCCAGCAACGATTTTATCCGCTGCCATTGCCTTCTCATATGATTTATTCAAAGCCAGTATGGAAATATCCCAAACGGTGACTATTCCATCCACATCTGCTGTGGCAAGCCAATGATTATTTGGGGATACCTCTGCTTGTAAGATGGATACCGAGTTTATGCCAATGAAGAGTAAATCTGCAGTGTATATGTTCCAAATACGTACACTTCCATCAAGTGAGGTACTGATCAACATTTCAATATTTGGAACCACAAATTCATCCAGTGGGAGCCAATTACATGAAGTAATCAATTGAGAATGAGCCCAGATAATTTGAGTTGGGTTAATCGAATCACCCTTCCATATCCTTATTGTCAAATCATCCGAGACTGTCATTAAAAGTTTTAAAGAATTGGAATACTCCATAAATGAGATGTTGTCGGTATGACCATGTAATTTGGATATTGGGGTATTGGTCGATGAAGTTGAGTTGACAAAATCATAGATGGATATAGAGAAATCCAGACTTGGCACGGCGATTTTGGATTCATCGATAAAACAACAATCTATGCCACCTTGAGAGTCTTCCAAATGTAAAAGAGCTAATCCAGTTTTCGAGTCCCATACTATAGTTCTTGTTTGATCTTTTGTCAATATCAAATCGTTTAACCATTTGATGGTGATTATAGGGGAGTTATGCAACATCATGACATTTTTCAACTTCCCATCGGTGGTCCATAATCTCAATTCCCCAACCTCGGATGCTGTTAATAGCATGTCTCCATTTGTAGACCATTTCAACAGTGTAATATCATTGGAATGAGGTTGCAGTTGTGAGTAAGCTGATGATGATAGAGTGAGATTGGGGTGTTCCAATTTCAAGGTGGACAACAGCTTCAAATGATCATTATTATCCTTGGAATCGTCTAGCACTGCTATTATGGATGAGTTATCACGTTGTCCCCATGCTAGCACTGCACTACTACGTGGATTCCAACTTGTTGTCTGAGATTTGGGAAATGTAAATGAATTTATGAGTACTGAAGTGAAAGACGAGGAATCTGTTGATGAGGCTGGAGAAACTTCTTTCAACTTGTCAATGGATGCTAGACTTCTATTGTTTGTAGTTGTGGTGGATGTCATAGTGATAAAACTTGTGTCGTCAATAGTCTGTATATCAGTTGTTGGGTTGGTCAATTTGTCCTTCTCCAAGGCATCAAATAAGTTGAATTTCTGAGCCATCTCAGTATTGATATTCCCATTCATATCTACCAAGTCCTCCTCTTCGCAATATAGTATTCCCTTCTGTATCAAATTGATGAGACAACCCAACGGTATACTCTCACTGTATTTATTATCATATTTGTCAATGCTTGTCTCATCCTTCAAGGCAAACAGAGATACTTCTAGTCCTTGTTCTTGTAGATACCTCCATATAAGATAGTTCAACTCGTCACTAGATATTGTCATGTCTCACTATCTATAATTTATGTGTGTAATTGGGTATATGTGATTTCCTTTGTTGTATCTCTCTCTCCCTTCTCTCCATACATCTGTTGGTTTTTTTATTTATTTTATTTTATTTTATTTGTTCGTTTTATTTTTTTTTTGTTTTTTTTTTTTTTTCAATCCACAGCACAGGCAGGCAGCTCAGAAAAAAAAAGATTGTTTTTGTGAAAACCAGCATATATAAGAATGGTAGTGTAATTATGGAAAATTTTATTTCAATTAAAGAAAATTGTTTTTTTGCTCCATTATGGACATCTATTGGAAGGCTTGAATAGATATTTGATTGATCTATCGTGATTCATATATAATCTCACTAGAGGAAATTTGTACTTTAGCCATTTGCTGAAAAGAGTTGCATCATAGCAGTTAGCTTTTGTTTTGTCTAACTGATAAATTCAAACTTCTTTTGGTTTTTTATTTTAGTGCCAACTTTACAAAATTAAAACTATCTGTTATTATATCAAGCTAAATTTATTATTTTCAAAATTTTTTTTACTTAATTGTTTATAATTTTTTTCAGGGTTCTTGAATAGAAAGAAGCAGAGAAGTTGCTTCCATTTTTGAGAATCGATGGAGAGTTTGCATCAATTCAAAAATTTGTTGATAAATAAATAACAAAGTTTGAAATTAAAAATTTATCCATCCCCAAATGGAGTATTGGGGGGTAGAGATAAAGTCTCTCTAAAAAAAAACGTCATAATATTGAAATTCATTCATGTGGCATCAACTTTAATGTTCTTTTTTACTATTGAGTTATCCCTCGGCAAGTGAATAGGAAGCTTGCCGATCAAGTTTTAGATAATAATATAGTTATAAAAATATCCTCTGTAGTCTATTTTTTTATAAAGGTTGATGAGAATTATAATATTAAAATTATATTTATACATTAAGATGTCCAACTAAGCCAGATCTCAAGAATCAACAAAGATGTTAATAGCAAAAAAATCTTTTATAGAGATAGATAGATATATAGCAACAAATTCTTTGATCTTGCAAAGAAAACCCCCACTTGAAGAATCCTTTCAAGTCCACCTTCCATTCAAATCTTTAATCTCGCTCATCCTTTCGGTGAAAGCTTCAACCTATATAAAAATTGCAAAAAAAAATAAATGCCTTCAATCAGATTCGAACTGATGATCTCCTCATTACTAGTGAGGTGCCTTACCAACTTGGCCATAAAGGCTTTTAATGAATTCCCGAAATTTTACATGAAGTTATAAATAGAAAAAAAAACATAGATTTGTTAACTCCGATAAAGTCGTGTAAAGTCGAATTATGATATTTTAGGCCGAATATCGGACTTTTGACTCCATTTAGCATCGTTTTTTGTTTTTTTTTATTATCACCCACCACCAGATGGAGGGTTTGATTGTTAGATAGATGACCAACCAAACCTGACCCAAAATATTTCAATCAGATAAAATTGGATCTTCTACTATATGCTCTTTCCCATTCTGTAGCAGTAATAAAAAAGTCTCTTATATGTTATTAAAGGTGAGGAGAAGAAAAAGGATAAATAATAGTTAAAAAAAGATTTGAGGCATGATGGCTAGAATGGATGGATGAATGAATGAGTGAATAATAATAATCCATTTGAATCAAAAGAAATACAGATTGATGATGATTACGTGTTAGCCCAAGTAGATGTATATATTTAGAAGTATGTACAGTAGTAGCTTCGCCTGTATTTTATGTTATGTATGTATGAATGGATGAATAGATAGATTAGATGGTGGCAAGGTTGTTGGTGTAGAGAAGAGTAAACACGGTCTAGCCCAATTTAGACCGCACACACTATATTTAGACAAAAAGTCCACTAAAACGGGAATTGTGAACCACTCCAAAACAAAATGACAGCCCCTACATACACCCGTGTCAATAAGTATCCAGCTGGGATTATGTCAGCGGGAGGCCCAGAAGGAGGCGAAAAGAGAGAAAAAAAAGAAATTGAAAATAAGATAAAAAAATAAAAATAAAACCAGCAGATTGTAAATGTAATGTAATCAATCTGTTGATCATCATCCATCTCATCAAATATATATATATATATATATAAATATAAATATTTATATGCAAATTATCATTCATATATCAACTAATAATTTATGAACTACACTCACTTATAATCCAAAGTTCAACATGATGGCTCTGACACACAATTTGAAAATAAAACCTTCAATACTAAGAAGATACAAGTCTTCAACCTCATCAGAATTGAAAGAGTTGGATCCAATCATTTTAGATGAAATCTTTCACAGAAATAAGACTCCTTTGATACGTAAAAGATTATCAGCATCAAATCAAGTACCAACCACAGAGCAAGATAAACAAGACATGTCCGAGATTGACAAAAACTTGCAGAATTTTAAAGCAAAAATACCAATCAATTTCAAATACTATTTGAGAAATTTGTCAAACTTGAACAACTTTAAACAATTACCATATAAGTTTGGAGATAATCAAATAATACCCTCTTCAAAGGAGAAGGAATTACAATCAATATTATGGGAATTTAATGCTCCAATTAGATATTCATTTGGATATGGATCTGGCGTGTTTTCCCAAGGTGAAGATAATGGTAAACCAAGTCAAGTTGATTTGAATTTCATTGTCACTTATCCAAATCATTGGCATTCACTTAATTTATCACAATTTCCTCAACATTATAGTTTTTTGAAAAAACTTGGTTCAGGTACCATATCACTGGTTCAAAATTTGGGAGCTGGTGTATATTTTAATCCATATGTCAAGGATTTGGGTATTAACAAATCTAATATGATCAAGTATGGAGTGTCTTCTATGGATAACCTCATTAGTGACTTGATCAATTGGGATTCGTTATATTTGAGTGGTAGATTACATAAACCAACCTTGGTGTTGAGAAATTCTCCAAATATCGCTTTGTTGCAGAATTTGAACTTGGTCAATGCTATCAAATTAAGTGTCTTGTTATTGGATGGAACTAAAATTTCAGAGTACCAATTATACGAGATGATTGCCTCGTTGTCATATAATGGAGATCCAAGAATGAAGGTTGGTGGTGAGAATCCAAATAAGGTTCACAATATCGTTTCAAACCAATTCTCCAGTTTTAGAATGATGTATCTCCCATTATTAGAGACATATTTCAATAACTCCATAGCGATTGATAAACAAAATGAAGACAATTACATGTTGAATGTCGACCTTTCGTTGGATCTGAAGACTGATATCATTGCCGAACTACCTAAAAAATTCAGACGCAGACTTTTCTCCAAATATTCAACCAAATATGGTTCTGAATTATCCAAAGATCTGATTTCTCAAAATGTCTTGAAACCAAAATTGGCACCAATTTCTATGGAGTTTGATGAGACACCATCATCTGTATCAAAACAGATATCTTTTAAAGACTTACAGAACGTTTCAGATTTGTCCCTGGTTTCACCAATGGATTATGAGTATTTACCAGTCTCACTTAAAAAATCCGATTTCGTTTCTAAAATTGCTCAAGATTCGGAATTGAATTATAATTTAAACAAGTCATTACAAGAGATTATCTTTACCCCTGCTTTGATCCAAAGTGTCAAGGGTATCTTGACTGCCGGTTTCATCAAATCCTTTGATTATGCTTTGGAGAAGAGATTGAAATATAACAAGTCAATCAAAAAAGACTAATCATAATAATAATATGTTGTTGGCAGTATGAAGTGCCAAAAAATTAGTTGATCTGATTGATTGACTTTTCTGTCTCAACCTACTTTTTTTTTTTTTTTAATATTTTTTTTTTTTATTTATTTATTTATTTTTCTTATTATATAGCCCATATTTTTTTTCTTCCTGTGATGATGTTAATGAGGATGATATCGTCGATCGAATATATATATCCATTGAGTCAGATCAGAAAGTGCTAAAGAGTAAAAGATTTTTTTTTCTATGGAAAATTATAATATAAACATTTCACTCTTTTAATAGTATTTCTTCTTGTCCCTTTGTATCTATGTTCTCTGCCAAATTGGGTACCAAATCTCTTTGGCCGAATTTTTCAATAACAATCACAAGGCACCAGTTGTAACAGATCTTGGTCTGTATATCTTCGACAACCGGTAATAATTTGCCCAATTTTTTGGCAAATGAACGTAAAATGGAAGTCTCCGTATATGATAATACTGTCGGTATCATCAATATTATAACCATTATCCATTTAATGAAATTATCATTGATTTTCTTGGAACACCATCTTTGGAACAATGAGATCAACTTGAATTTCTGTACGAGATCTAATTGATCGATCAACGACAAGTTGGGCTTGTTACTCACTATCATCGTTTTCCAATTCAGTATCGATGAAGGATATTCTATACGCGACTGCGGTTGTAAATATCTTGCCAATCTCATATATTTCATATTGAGTTCATCATATTTCAGCACCATCTCATCTCTCCACTTAACAAAACCCAGGGAGAAAAAATCAGATGTGATATGTGTTGTTTCGAGGTCAACATCATCATCACCATCGTTGCATCGCACAACCAGATCCTCCGATATGTCTACCATTTTATCTGAAGTCTCTACAACTAAAGATGACGATGATTCAATTCTGGGCCTCATTTCCAGCTCATACCTCACCAAATTCAAGTACTCATCTACATTGGCGATTCGATCATTGTTCAGCATTAACTCTTTCAATCGACCTTCAGGAATTCTGGACACTTGGAGCAGCTTGTGCTGTCCAAAGAGAGGATCTATTGGGGTCTCCACGTGATCCATATCTTCGTACAATCTCTTGGGCATGACTATTATCAATTATTTATCTCTCTATCTCTTCTTTTATCTATGCTAATCTGTGTCTCTCTATAAAAAGAAAAAAAAAAAATCTTTATAAAATATGCAAATGGGGCTCATAACTGGAAATTATATACATACATTAAATTAAAATTTTTAAAATAGGGATTAGCTTTAGGTTTCATCGAACCAAAAAAATTGATTTGAAATGATCCATAATTACTTGCAAGTGAAGATCAAAGATCAACTCCAACTAAGCAAGCTTGCTGGATCTCGTTACATGATATGCTTATTATTACAAAAGGGAGAGAGGAATCGCATACAATATTTGCAATTTGCCAGTTCATCTAAGAAGAAAAGGGTGCAGTAAATGATACACGTAACTTTCATTTCTTCTTCATTATATTTTTGCTTTCTGAATAAATAGGATAAATAAATAATCAACAATCAATCAATGACCAGTGATTGTGGTTTTCTTCTTCTTGTTCACCACCAAAGAAGGCTTCTGTTTCAATTTCCTCACAACCAGTTCATCAAATTTCGAATCACAAACGGGACATTTAGTGTCTGATGGAATAATACTTAATATACATAGACAAACACTGCAAACATACCCAATATTGATGATCTTATTTGTGATAAAACATGAAGCCCTGAAATCAATCTTGGAATCAGTGGGTAACACCAAAACCAGTCTCAAAGAAGGATCTATAAAAAATGCACTCGACAAGTATTGTACCAATCCTTTTGGTTTCTTGATCAATTGATATACACCACTGGTGGAATCACTTGCCTGTTGTAAGAAAACTGATGCAGAACCAAATTTGGCAACATCGATGGGTATTCTCATCTTTTGAGCTGCAAATATGCAGTTCATTGTGGATATATATGGTAATGTACTGTCATCACTGACCGATATTACCAAGATACGTGATTTGATCAGCTCATCCAGTTTGTTGGATATCTTGTTTATATAACTCAACGCCATTGAAAACAGTGATGACATGGTATTTTTCAACTTCTGATTACTTAAATCTGGTTTGCGTGCCATCAACAATTCATTGAGTTCATTGACTATTATCTCATCGAGCATCTTAAATTGTCTATACATGTTGGAATTGAATCTACTATTGGTCATCAACTCTTTTTGATCAGGGGTCGGATATAAAAACTTGGCCCCATTTTCCTGATCGTTAAAATCATTCGCCAGTAGCACAGCAACTTTATTGGCACTGTTCAACAGCATATGAGAATTCAACATTATACATATAGCACTCGTTATCTCCTTGATATCAATCATCGATCTTAATTCAAACCATTTCAAAGGATTTATGTCTATTATCAGTGTAAGTAACGAGGGTAGCTCGTCCACTAACATTGCACCTTTTCCTAGATCATCAACCTGTAGGAAATTCTTATCAGCTATCGCATCCATGATCTGTATAAATATGTATTATATTGTGTTTTAGGTAGGGTAGTCTTCAATTGTATATGGTTTTTCTTTTTCGATATGGATATGATGAAGGCGAAAAATGCAAAATGAAAAAACAAAAAAAAAAAAAAAATTACACACATACAAAAGTTGTAAAGTCGCTCGTCGACGTTCAACTGATAGACCACCATAGACAAACACAAACAATAACAACAATGGCACCATCAAACAAGATCAGAGAAGAAGCTGTTGTCAAATACAAGCACAAACCGGCAACACCAAGGAACTCGGCCAACAACTTTATGTCCCAAAGTATGCCAATGGCTGCGATGTTTTTAAGAAATAAGGCTATTGCATGGGCTGCATTGTTCATAGCTGTACAAACTTATTTGAACGAACCAAAGAATAAACCTTTGGAGGAAAAAACATCTTCATCTTCAACACTGCAACCTCTGGGATTCCAAATTGTGTTTGCATTTATCAGTTTGGTGACATGTTATATGGATGTCATGTTCCCACCTCCAGTTAGACAAAAAGCTGTTGAGACTGCTGTTGAAACTGCGACTACTGCTATTGCCGAAGCTACTGGTATGTGAACGGGGATGGATTAGTAATCCACAACAGATGTTTTGTTGTATAAAATTTCAATTTCGTTTTATATATATCTATATTATGTATCATTCTATAACTTATCAATTCTGCTTTCTTCTGGATCAATTTGGAAAATTTTATCTGGGTTAAACAACCTGTATGGGTCTATACTCATCTTAACTTTCCTCATCAAATCAACTGAGTCTTGTCCTAATTCTTCCACCAAGAATTCTCTCTTACCGATTCCCACACCATGCTCACCACTACAAGTACCACCATACTTGATCAGTCTTTGAGCCATTCTATTGATCACTTCCTTCGCAACGTGTAATTTTTCCGGTGGGAAAATCACCAAGGCATGGAAATTCCCATCGGCCAGATGCGCCACAACAGTGGTCAATAACCCATGATCCTCAATATCTTTTACCGTTTCCTCAATGGCTTCCGTCAATTTACTCACCGGCACGGCGCTATCAGTGGGACAAAACTTCATGTTTGGGTTTTGCCTCTTGGCCCAATCGATTGATATCCATAATTGAGATTTACGAACATCCCAAATATCTCTTTTATCTTCCTCCGTGTATGCAACTTCATAATTTGATCCACCATTACGATGACATATCTCCTTCACAGCTTTAACAGTGTCTTTCAATTGATTCTTAGATCCACCGAATTTGAACAATAACAAGTTCTTATCAGTATATTTCTTCTTAGTCACATCCATCTCTTGAATCACCTTCATCTGCCTGGAATCCAACAATTCACAGGAATTCAATTGTATCCCCTTCTTGAAAATGTCAATGACAGAGTTTGTGGCATCTTTCAAAGTGTCAAAATTGATCATAGCTACAATCTCATTTTCAACTCTAATGTTTAATTTTAATGTGGCCTCTACAATGATACCTAAAGTGCCTTCTGATCCTATAAATAAATTGGTCAAGTTGTAACCGGCAGATGATTTCCTAGGTCTATTTTTGGTCTTCACAATGGTTCCATCAGCCAAGACAACTTTCAAACTAATTACATTATCCTTTACTGCACCATATTTGCAAGCATAAGGTCCAGAAGCATTTGTAGCACACATACCACCAATTAAGGCCCCAGTACAAGCATCTGGTCCAAAGATTAAATTGTAGTGGGACAAATACTCATTCAACTCAACAGAATTGATCCCGGGCCCAACAACAACATCCAAATCATCTTCATGGAGTTCAATAATTTGATCCATCAAACTTATATCAATGGCTATTCCTCTCTTTGTTGGAATCATGTGTCCTTCAATAGAAGTCTTACCCGCAATGGGTATCATTGGGATCTTATACTTGTAACAGATCTTGACTATTCTTTGTACTTCTTCAGTGGATTTTGGGTAAGTTACCAAGTATGGTCTTTCATCATCGTTTGGCTTGTGAAAGTTTGACGAGTTGTCTGAATGATCTAGTAAATCTGATTCTAATGTCGATAACCTGTCTTCATCGATAAATTGCTTGATCTCGCCAATTGCCTTCTCAACATCTTTTGATGATCCATATTTAGATTTTGAAAGATCCGCTAACAGGATGGTTGACTTCAAATTATCTTGCCCATAATTTTGAGAAACATACCAGCCAATAGAAGCAGCCAGAATTGCAGTGACCGATAAGAGAGTTAAAGATGCAGAACTTTTAGGTTTTGGTGACACATTTGAGGAATAATTTTTCAAATTGCCAATTGGGTGGGACCTCTTCCAGTAGAGCCTTTTGGAAGCTCTTAAAAACATCTTATCTTGTCCTATGTTGTTTTACCAAAACAACTATCTATCTATCTCTATTTATCTATCGATTCATCTTTCGCAAGAAACGCTATTTTTTTTTTTTTATCGATTTTTTTTTTATCACCGCCCTATCGGCCAACAATCTAATCTCTATAATGTCGGATAATTGTCCCAAACGATCCAATAGAGCTATTTACATTAAAAATCTGCATTATACACATTTGCTGTATACATAAGAGTGTTGAGGTTGACAAATTTTATTAACAGCATATAAAGTCAAAACAAATTCGATATGCGACTACTCACCAATATCTTCATTCCATTCAGCGGGCTTTTCCTTGATAAATTTATCCATTAATTCCTTACATTCCTTGTTTTTCATATTAACCAATTCAACACCTCTTGATCTCAAATAATCTTCTCCTCCAACAAAGGTTTCATTTTCACCCATAACGATTCTTTTGATTCCATACATCAAACAAGCACCCGTACACATATCACATGGACTCAATGTGGTGTACATCTTTGAAAATTTCCCATGTCAGTATAAAGATTCACCCTGATTAATTTATATATCCATAAATATAGTTGAATAATATTATTCAATTGTTTAACTTACTGTGCAGTTTTTATAGGCTTTACCTGGTAACCTTCCAGCATTTTCTAAACATGACATCTCACCATGCAAAGTAGCAGATTTTTTTTGGATTCTTTCATTATGACCCTTTCCAAGCAATTCACCGTCTTCATTAATCAAAGCAGCTCCTTAAGAATGCCGATAAGACACTTTGGTTAGATTCCATTTAAAATCTGAAAATCTTCCAAAAAGATTTTTATTTATTTACTTACCTATTGGGATACCACCTTCTGAATAACCTAAAATTTTTTAATAAAAAAGCACTGTTAATATATGTTTCCATCCAAATAACTAAAATAACATATCTTACTCTGTCTGGCTTGTTCCAAAGCAATTTCTAAACCCTTTTTATCGTCAAATGGCATTTTGTATCTATAGTTATTGAAAATATGAATAATAAAATAGTCAACGAAAATAACTTTTTTTCTTGAGGTATGTGTGAGAATTAACGCTCCATTCTTAAATCTCTAGAAATCAATTACCCCAAACTCAAAGTATTAGTTCTTCTTTACAAAAAATACAATATGAACTAAAGATTATCATTCAAGACTTTCTTTAGACTCTTAAATTATATAGCCAAACACAACAACAACCGAAAAAAGAAACTATGAATTCATAAAAAGCCAGCAATTAAATCTTATATATCATTACCTTTCTTCTTATTAATCGTACTATAGTCCTTGGGGCTGACGACTAAACCTTTACCCTTTCTAGCACCTCGGTAAATTGTCTCCAAAATATCTATCAATTCTTGTTTATCGCTCAATACAAAATTCAATTTGTTGTTATTACCAGTACCGAAATCACACATCTATATTGGTTTGCAAGTAATGGTTAGTATTCCCGATTCTGTTTAGCCGATTTCATGATATTTCAAATAAATTTTACTCACCATATGTTTATTTCGAAAGAAAAACATTATTGTCATCGGATCATATAGTTCGTACATCTAGATCACATAAGTTAGTTAGTATCAACATCATCATCATAAGTTTTAACATAATATATTTATACTCACTTGATTAAAATCAGGCACCTGATCAATATCACAAAGATATATTACGGCAAAGTTTTTCACCTTCTCGGCAACACCATATAATAATTCATCCATCAACATACAATCTTTATCATAATCTCTTCCAAATCGTATTACAACCAATCTCTCATCTTCTGCTAGAATGGCTTGATCAACATGCCTAAATTTGACAAAGTTAGTAAATATCACTTCATTATACATAATATCCGGAGACTTCAAAGCGACATACCACCCTGTTTTTAAGTGGGTCAAAAATACACTTCCCATGATAAATACGACTTAATCAATCTATCTCATCAAGTTAGATTTCTCTTTCTTTAGATTTTCTTTTATTTTATACAGGGCAAACTGGACAGCCCCAAAAATCCCCCAAAAAATACCAAATTTACCCTTTTAGGTAGTCAACAAATAGTGATGAGCGCGAGTTAGTAGAGATCCATATAGAGTTGACTGCTTTCAACACACTCCATTACTAAAATTTTAAATCCATCATCGATGTTGATAATCAAAAATCCGTATCATCAACAAGAGGTAAAAGCTTATAGTTTCTGTGATAAGAAAGATTACATTGCCTATTATTCTTAGCTGGAAAATACTGACACTTTGTCGTTCTCCTAAAATAAAAATCAGAAATATATTAAATTAAATCAATTAAATCAAATAAAGTTTTAAATATATAACCTAGAGGAGCATATAACCACTATACAGAAATAGTGAAATATAGATCTATGCGTTGAGCTTGCAATTACAAGCTAAGGAAAAGAGCTCTTACGAGATTTAACAGTAAAGAGTCATTACCGTTCCGCCAACAGTTCCCCCAGAGCGGGCCAAAAAAAAAACTTTGGCTAATCGATAAGCAATCAAAGGGAAAATTTGTGGATAACCATGAAGAAGAAAAATGGAAAGGTAAACATATGAAAGTTAACTAGTAATAAATGCCATAATAATAGGAAAACATAACGGCTCGAAATATAAGAAAAAGTCTTTCCGTGTCAAAGGCCAGGCAGGCTCCTAAGGCCCAAGAGGAGAAGTGACATATCGCCATCGGTTATGAAAACGATGGATAATGGTGAGAAACATGTTCTGAAGAAGAAGTTCAATGAATGTTGTTAAATATAATTGAAATGTGTTGGATGGGTGGGTATGAAATAGAGGCTTGGAAGAGAAGAGCTCACTGTATGTATTGAAGCAACAATAAACTCTTTGTGCTTGTAAGAAAAATACCAAACCTCGACAGCTCTTTAGTGATTTAGAAGCTGCTATCAAAACTCCAACATGATTGACTCTTTAGTCTTGTAAAAAGAAATATCGATTACTTGAAGATAGAATTGAAACATTTATGTACATTCTTTTGCAATTAAAAAATAATGCCTTCAATCAGATTCGAACTGATGATCTCCTCATTACTAGTGAGGTGCCTTACCAACTTGGCCATAAAGGCTTTCGATGAAGGATTTTTCTTCGGTTCCCTTAATAAACTGCAGTTTTAAGGAAAACAATCACGTGACTTCCCCCCTTTTCTGTCGGGTTTAACAATAAACTCTTTGTACTTGTAAAAAAAAGGGAGACAGTACGAGAATCAATGATGATTCTTAGTCGTAATAGCAGGCGAATTACTTCGTATAATTTGTTTATAGTTATAAATGTTTCTATTGATGCACTATATGTAAAATACCTTATACTAATTGTTCTAATAAAATGTCTTGTAAAATAAAATAATCTATATATTTCAAGAGCTCAATTACCTCTATTTATATCATTTCCACTGGCACCTGTTTATTAATTCAAATGGCCAATGACGGCGGTGGCAAATGTAAATGAATTGTTTTAGAATAATCTCATTGGTTATTCAGTGATGAAGAAAGTTATAATTGATATCTAGAATATTCCATAAATCTCTTCTTTATTTTATAATAAAATTACCCTTTTAGGTAGCAGATAATAATAGTGGTAAAATATTTATAATAAACCTTTGTGATGTGTTAAATGGCAAGATTCATTTATCATGGATCACAACATTCTTTACTATTAAAGCTCATATGAGCTTTTTCCCTCAGCTTCATATTTTACTGTTTTTATATAGTCGTCTATATAGCCCTCCGGGTTATATACAGGCAATAAATCTTTTTTTCAGTTTTCTCAAGAGATAGTTTATAGATCATTTTCAACCAATTCCTAACTTTTTTCCTCCATACCCAGACATTATTATTTTAGATCTGACAAAAACGTGAAGACTTGATGCTTGATCACATTCTAAATGAGAATAGAGTGCAACATCGACCTTCACAGGTGGGTTTACTTCTTTCAAGAGATAAAGTTTATAGATATATATAACGATAAACTATTTGTACTTGTAAAAGAAAAAGATTTGATTTGATTCTGGATACATAAGTGATAAATCTTTATTTGATTCGATTAACTTTTTTTGTTAGAATATTAGAAAAATACCCTCAATGGTTAGAATTCAAAAGCAACTAATCCAGACCTCAAGAATCAGCTCACTTCTTTGCTTTATTCACATGGCACGTAAATATATAGCCCTCTATAACTTTATATAGTCGAGTAAAGCTAATAAAAAAAAAACTACAAAAAGAAGTTTAATAGATCTTACGCACAACCACTAGGACTCCGGTTATATGCGCTGTGCTTTAGACTGAACGAGTATAAGGGCTTTGCCAAGATTTAGGTTGTAGTTATAATAATTTTTCGAACAATGTTTGTAAGAAGATTCAGGAAAATGAGTTCCGATGTGCAACATTACTCGATCAAATAGGCATCAAACCTATCAACTCTGTAACTAAAAGTTTAAGATTGGTTTCAAAAAACATTCTGAATTCAAAATTGACTCATGCAAAACTATCATCGTCTGAAAATGAAATTGAACTGGACAGATAAAACACGAATATATCAGGGGACCTACGGAAAATATTTATTCAAACCACCTACTGCCAGGAAACCACTTTCCCACTATCATCACCACATATCAACAACCCTTTCCCAACTTTTCTACCCGAATGGTCTGTTTCAGTACTGAGCATCAATTTAACTGCTGTAATTTTTCTACTAACAATTGCATCTTTTTGCTCAATATCAAAAACTCTCGACTTGTTTAACTTCCAAGTTCCATCAATTACAACCAATTCAAAAACTCCAACTTTATTAACACTTCCAATCACAAAAATAGATGTCTTTTGCCAATATTCATGATGCATTGTTGTACCATACTTTGGCAAAATCCAGTTTGGCTCTGCAAATTCAGCACTATTCACTTCAAATGTTTCCTCAGGATCATCACAAGTTAGCTCGCCACTATATATGACTTCTCCGTTGATTGTCAAAATGGTCAAGTTCGTAATGGAAGAGATAATGATATTCCCACTGTCATTTGCAATGGCTATGTTGCGGATCTTATCTTTGATAGAGTCGGTTGGTATTTTTCTGATTATATTGAGTCTTACAAGATCCCAAAGAATTACCACCCCATCCTGATCTAAACTTAAAGCTGAATTAAAAGTTCTCGCAACTTTCAAATCAACAATAGATGTCAAATGCCCTCTCAAAATAGCTTGAAAGTCCACAGCATCATGTTTCAATTCCAAGAAGGCGTTCATTGTTTCTCTTCTACCAATAGTAACATTACCATTGGCATTATTAAGTCTCACAACATATTTCCATACATGAATGGTTCCGTCATCGGCTCCACTTAAAAACATCTTCTGACCTAAAGGAACTGTCACTGTGATTCGAGAGGCATGCAAATTTTCATAAATGTTTCCATTGATGAACAAAGACCCAATGCTGTCAGAAGTTCTCACACAGACATTATCCTCATTTGAAAATACACTCGGCCGTCCTTTCCACACTTTTTCTCTCGTGCTTAGCTCAATGTTTTTGACCGTGAATCTTGATTTAGAATCCACAACAGAGACAGGTTCAGAAGCCATCGAATTTATATCCAATTTGGGGTAGTGTAAATCTTCTCTTGGAGGATGTGGCTTGTTGAACAATTGAAGAGGAGTTTGACCGAAATTATGGATGATACCAGTCATAGCCCTTCTCTCAACTTTGTCCTCGATTTTATCGAGATCAATAGCCCCGTTGTAACTTAAATGATGAAATACATTTGTGGCATCAATTGCGGACCGCCCTGTTTGTTTACAACCAAAAATCAAATCAATCCATTCGTGCAAATGAGATGAGACATAAGGGCTTTCTAAAGCCTCTCTGTTTTTTTGAATAAAGATTTTTGGATCACCCTTAGCCCATGGCGGCAAAATGACATCCCCAATTTTCTCGCCATCTTGCAAACTTCCTAAATCGAAATCTTCTGAATTTTCTAAAAATTCTGGCAAGTAGAAAAATTCTGGAATCAACTCCCTGACATCAGTTGTATTCTCAAGAGCTGCAGAATTCCAGGCCTTAGCTATGGAGTAGAATAATCTATCGGCATGATCAAATTTACCCCCTTGTAATAATAAATATGAATGCACATAAGGCTCTAATCTTATCAAGAAATGTGTTACAATCATGGCCGAGGAATAGTGAGTACCATAATGAAATGGGGGAGAATCCGGGTCATTTAAACTTTCTAAAGCCTTATATCTCTCGATAAATGTTTGTTCTCTTTGTGATCCCTGTCCTCCCATTGGTTTAGTCAAATCACGGTACACCTTTGGATCATTCAAATCCAATTCTTCGCTGGTATAGTCAGCAATGACCCAAGGAAATACAGGATATTGAGTCAAATCATTAAAAGTACGTCCAGCAAGTGTATTGACTATAATCAAATAGTAGAAATTAGAAATTTCACCCCTTTGCCATTTTTTTGTCGTTGTAAGGGAATTGATGGAGTGATTTGCAAAAGCGTTGGAGATGTTGAACCCGAATAATTTCGATGAGGAGTTGCCATTCAGTAACGATGATGTTGATAATTTTAATGCCTGGGATAAGTCTGGATCCACACCCTTCCATGTAGCAAGATGGGACAATTTGGAGTAAATGCTATCCCTGATCTTCTGGTTTACGCAAGTTATTAGAAAACTACTTCGATCACCGAAAAAAAATTCAAGTGCGACATCTCTCAATAAGAATTGTCTTTTAGAAACAGATGTCAATTTTTCCAAATCCCAAGATTTGGTTGTCTTATTTCTGTTGTCTCTTTGGGGTCTATGCTTCGGACCAACAATTAACTGCATATATGGGTCTCTTTCATTTTCTGGAGCATCATTTATATCCATAATTTCGCCAGTTGAAGAATGAAAATAATTTTCCACAATATATAAATGACTGTTTCCCAAAATTAAGATAGATTCCACCGATTCAAGTCCAAGAATTTCGCTAATATTCCACAAGTCAACAATTTTGTCACCGACAAATAAACTTCTCAACACTTTTCTGTTTTTGTCCTCTTGGATAGCCTCAGATTCAAGTGGATCTTCAATCATTTCAAAACTTTCCTCAAGATCTATTGATGCAATACTAGATGACAATGCCAGGGATGTTACGATGTTTGGTTTCTTCAGCTCACCATTACTTGAAAACTCTTTCTTTGATTGTAATTCAGTATCACCAGTCAAATCACTGAAGTGCGCCATTGGAAGTTCAGGTACTATTCTTCTTCTCATACGGTTAACACACTCGATTGAATCGACAACCCATTTGAGATGCAACAGCAGCTCTCCGTATAAAAGTCTCGTTGACTCTTGTCTCACTTTGTTATAAATACTGATATAAAACTGTAAATTGTCTTCATAATCTTGAATATGACGAAAAAATTTTGTCGACTCTGAAGATGTAATGGCTAACTTCCATCTACAATTATCATCCTCAAAACTATCAACTGCTTTAGAATCTTTAATTATGGAAAAAGATGCATTGCCATTATCTGAGGTTTGATCAATTGAATTGTTCGAGGGTGAGTCTGGAACATTCTGTTCAAAAATCGCGATAAGGGAAGGATCTCTCATCCGATTAACAATATCCTGATCACTCGATGTTAGCAATTCATCAAAAAAGTTTCTAATTGCTGCTTTATCTTTCGAAGAAATTATATCTGCCACTTTGTCTAGGTCATCTTGACGGTATAATAGTATCATTCTCAATGCATTTATAGACATCGACTGAAGCTCTTGGTTTTGAAACTTTTCACTGGTTTTATAGATGCCACCAATAAATTCAGCAAGCACCAGAGGCTTCATCGAACTCGTATGAAAATATAAGTCCTGTCTAAATAGCAACTCCTTCGTGAGCCGTATCAAATAAGGAGTATCTTTCAGATTTTGGTACTCTTTGATAAAGCTGCTTACAACCAATTGCCTTAGTTTCAGAAGATTATCAGCTTCTGATTTTCTATTTTTAAGAGCTTCAAATACAATTCCCAAAACTTTGATAAACTCAAGATACGAGTCATTTCCATATTTGATATTCGTTGTTGATTCGCAAAAACTTTCTATGAACATCAATATGTTATTTTTGAGCCATTCTTGAGATTTAAGTAATTCGGGAAGCATGTCTTTGAAATTGAAGAGATGATCAACAACAGAAGGATATATCAATGAACGCATTATATTCATCTCTTCCAGATTTTCAGGAAACTTACTTTTAAATTGGTTAAAATCGACCAGTCCAACAGATTCTTTGAAAATAAGCTCAATTATGAAGTTCGCAAGCTTATCAATCAACGCACCCTTTGCCGAGAGCACATCTGATGTCACTGCACCTGCTGACAATGAGTCCAAGCTGCTGATAATATGTAAATATCCAGTGATCCATACTAAATCCTTGGAATAAAAGAGATAAAGCGAGGGTACTTTTTCGTAGGTGATTTCAAAACAATCGATGAAGGAATTCAAAGATGAGGCCAAGTTGAAAGCGACATCATGATATTCAACTTCTTCTGGATTTTTGCTGTTCGAATGAGAATACAGCTCTTGTAGCATTTGGATTCCATGTAGTACCAAATTATTAATCAAATACAAAAACTCGGGCATTACAATAGTCAATCTTGCACCTCTTTTAGATAATCTTGCAGCAAAATGAGATAGATCAGATCCCAAGTCTTGAATTTGGGATATACCAAATGCACCACTGAATAATATGACAACGACCTCATTATCATCCCACCGCAGCTTTAAAAGGTTTGTAAGGATATCTAATCCATTGTGATGCATAAACTTGTTGTAGTATTTGACCCCGGCGATAGAAAGCATTCTTATTAATAATCTCAAAGAAAGCTTCACCACTTTGGGATTAACATCGTCTAGAAGCAATAACACCCATCTGACAGAGATAGACTTCGCCAACTTTCTGTAAAAAATTTCAACATTTGAATTTTTTGAACTAGAAACTGATGCTAAACTTGTGCTGACCAATGAAGAATCACATATGTAAGAGACGAGCACATCAAGTGCGCACAATGCACATAGCCGTTGTAACGGCTCCTCTTCCTGAGATATAAATAAACTCAGTTTCTCTTTATTCAAAGCATATATTATGTATAAGGATAATGATTTCATAATTTCAGAACTTGGATTCGCTTTTATTAAAATGAGCAATGAACTGTGAACCACAGGTAACATATCCCTTCCAAATGATTCAAATTTCAAAGCCTGAATAAACCTCTTAATGACTCTCATCTTTACTAATTTGTTGATATTGTAGAGGTTAAATTTACTTTCCTGGAAAAAGACTGTGAATTGGAATAATAAGAATTTGAAAGTTTCCTTGCTCGCCGTACTGTTGTCCCCATCAAGCTTCCAAATATCAAAATCCAAAATTAATGAGCGGTATGCGAAGGGATTTATCAATATTGAATCAATGGGAGAATTATAATCATAGCCAATAAATTTTAAAATCAAATCAAGGACTTTCAAATCTATCATTTGCTTTTTAGTTTTGAGAAGAGTTGCTAGAAGATCATACCCATTACGCATTTCGAACTCTTTCATGTTTCTCCAATCTTTTGAAATCAGCTCAAATAGAAAGTTTATTGAGAGACATAATTGTGGATTTGACGTGGCAGATTCAATTATTTTGAAAGCTATTGTGATACCACCAATGGAATAGAATGCTGATAGAATAGGCAATGCCTTCCACAAAATGGGTTGATTACCAATAAATGCAAACTTATTTTCAGCATAAGGGACTATCAATGCACCACTTTTTGAATATGAGTATTTTGAGTTAAAATTTAAAACAATGGAGTCCTGAGCGAGGTTCAACTTCCCACTCTTAACCAATAAACTATGAATTTGTTCAAACTTAACTAATTCCTGCCTGGAGAAATCCTCAAACTTATGATGTTGTCCATTTTTGTTCAATGTGCTATGTATGTATAACTCCTTCAATTTCAATTCGAAAATGTTCTTTGATCTATAACTCAATGCTTCTGTTAAGTTGTTGTCTCTATAATTTCCCGAATATTCTGGTGATAAATGATATGATAGAAGAATCCATTCCAAAGGCTGAACATCATTTATCAACATCAAGTTAACAAAGTCAACAAATTTATTCCTGGAAGACCCCTGATTGCACAATATTACTTTTAGATCCTTGATTGAGTTGGAAGGCGAGCAAGCATCGGAATTCACATTCACAGTTTCAATAAATTCACTGTCAACATATAAATTAAACTTCGAACCATGATGACTAGAGATCCCGGAATGTGTCAAAACAATGTGATAGGGTGTGTTGGGTTCAAAATTAAAACTATCAAAAATAGAGTTCTGTTCCTTGTCATTGTCATCTATCAAAACCACCACCAATTTATTTTTATGAACTTTTAAGCTCAAAAAGCTCGACATCTTAAGTATCTGAAAGGAATTGGAGTCATCCTCCTCCTCATCATCATCGTTTGATTCACTGTCATTCTCATCATTAATCTGTATCCACATTTGAATGGTGAAAGATCTTTGTAACTTCTTTTCGACTCGGAACTCGATTGAATCATTTTGACGGAGAGTCAAATAATTTGAGGTTATTGAGTATTCTTCTATAAGCCTGAAAAATATTGCTAGCCACTCAGTAGAGTTAATTGATAAACGACACAAGTTGAGTAACTGCTTCTGGCTTAAATTGATATCCTTTAAGCTTATACTGTTCAAGTCACGAAGTAGTTCCGCTGTGTCTTTACTCTTCTCTATAAAGTCGACGTTCAAAAGATCATTCAACTGGGCAAGAGGATCAAGCTCGGTCTCTGAGTCAGTTATGTTTTCATCCATGATATTACTGGAGTATTTGATCATCATATGCCGGACCCTCTGATTCCATAAATGCATGTATATTAGCTAGATTTGAGAGAAGAGATTCTTTTATTGCCAAATATTAAGAATGGAACCAAAAATGGAAATTACTTATTGCAGAAATCTAGCTTTAATCTCGGGAAAGTAAAAAAACAGTATAAATACTGAAACCTTCTGCCGCTAACCCTTTGGCCAATTTTCATCATTCCATAAATGAAATATGCTGGAGAGTATCATTACAATTGTGGGCTCAATCAACTATGATCTAGTTACGTATATTGGTACTATAGCCAATGCTGGAGAGACAAAGGCTGCCAATTCGTTTGAGACCCATTTTGGAGGTAAAGGTCTTAATCAGGCTATATCCACATCGAAGTTGTTACCAAAAGATTCGTCGAAAGTGAAGGTGCAAATGTGCGGTAATGTTGGTGATGATGCATTCGGTCCACTTTTGAAAGATTACCTTAAAAAGGAGGGTGTTTCCACGCAATTTGTTAGAACAATCGATGGTGAGAGTACAGGTGTTGCTGTTATTGTAGTGGAGGAGGATTTACATGGTGAAAACAGAATTTTAATCACAGCGGGGGCCAATGGCAAGCTTCAACTTTCCGAAAATGATTACGAGACCATATTTCCATCAGATTTCAAGGGTGAACAATTTGTCATATTAGAAAACGAAACCCCAAACACATTAGAGGCGATTGAATGGTTGAGTCTGAATAGATCAAATATTAATATTTGCTATAATCCTTCTCCTTTTAGGAAACTCACCAAGGAGATTTACGCTAAAATTGATGTCTTAATAGTGAACGAATCAGAGGCTGTGATGTGCTTAGAAAACATTTTAAACAAAAGAGAGTTCAATGAATTTCAGGAGCTGATTACTAAAGATAAACTTTCTGGATTCAAGAGTTTGGCTGAAAAGTTAGCATCATGCATCAATACTAAAAATTTGAACCTTTGTGTTGTTACATTGGGATCTAAAGGAGCGCTTTATGCTACTTCAGAGACATCTGAACTTTTCGAATCCCGTTTAATTCCAAAGGAGAAGGTTGTGGACACAACAGGGGCTGGTGATACATTTTTGGGAGGAGTTATTTCTCAATTAAGCTTGGGTCATTCTCTTAGTGAAGCAATGCAGTTTGCCTCATGTGCTAGCTCTTTAGCAGTACAAAAGAAAGGTGCTGCAGAGGCCATCCCATACTTTGATGAAGTTATGTCCGTTTTATGAAGCCCGATCATGTAAATGAATGTCGTTTAAAAATAATCGTGTTTTGCTTCGAAAGGTAATTTGACAAAGTGGTTCTGTGTATATCGTATCAGATAATTAAACGCTTTCCTCTGTTTGCCCGTCGGCTAACCCAGCCAGTGCGTGGTGAAAAGCCCAAAAAAAGAGATAACGATTTCTCTGTAAAAGATAAGCTCAGTTGAATGATTTAGACATTGAAATAACGGCAAGAGGATGCAGACTTTGTTAGAGATACTCTCGAACAATGTTCATATACAATTGATTCTGATTACTCATCTAGCCTTTTCATTAGGAATTTTCTTTGCAATCAAATTTGGATTCTTTGGCGGTGAAAAAGAAGAAGGAAAAAGTAAGGTTCCCTTATATAGCGATAAGGATAAGCCTCTACCAGAGCCAACACCTTTGTATATTACTCCAGAACAAGTTTCTACCTATGACGATAGACCATGGAGACCATTCAGATGGCCATATCATCAGACGATGAGTACATTTACAATGGACCCAAATCACTGGCTTGATATGGACAAATACTATGTACATTATATTAATGAGAAAAAGAGAGTGTTACACGAATATGGAGACCTGCATTTCACATGGCTAGAAGGTTCCGAAGAAGCTTGCCTTGAGTTGATGGAGATGGTGAAGAACCATATGCTCAAAAGATATCCTTTGTTGTTTACTACAGTGGATGGTGGGGTCACAGTCATAAATCATTTGACAAGAGATACTTTGGATTTCTCATCACCTTTGAAAGAGCACCCACTCATATACGTATCAAAGATGGCAAAGGAAGATTTTTATCTAGTACAACAGAAAGAAGATGGACTACACTATTTGATGGCTGCTGCTGTTCCATTCCCCGGTGGTGGCTTTGGAATCAAGGGCAATATGGGAAAGTCTTTAGATTCAATTCATTCTCCCGTCCCATACTATGAACAGAAGTTGAGACCATCGATGGAGAGATGGTTCAAGAGAATAGCTCCACATGATTTATTTGAAAGGGCATCATGGCACATAACCTGGGATCACAAACTAAGGTCAAACGATATCTATGAATTGAAAAGAGAGGATAAGATCGATTCAAATATTCCTCCTGATCAATTTAACATTAGAGTAGAAAGACAGTCTCTCAGAAAGCTACCAAAAACAAAGGCAGTTGTATTTACAAATCATCCTATTTTTTACTCATTGGAAGAAATGAAAGATGAGCCATTGGTACCTTCTATTATCAAAAAAATCATCTGGGAAGGGCCACCAGACATTTTACGATATAAGCACTTTGAAACTGTTAGGGATCATATTACGGATTATCTCGATAGTTTGATCGACAGACAAGTTGAATTGAATATTATTGAAAAAGATTCAAAGGTGAAAACGTTAGCGACTTATCCATTTGCATATTTCGTCAAAGAAAAGGATCGCAATTATGGATGGATAAATCCAACAGCAAGTTCACCAGAAACTAACAATTATACAAAGACAGCGCTTAAAGAGCTTGAAAAGAAAGTTTGATAATCTCAAATGATTTGTTATTTTGAAATATAAAATTATTATTACTCGCGTAAAATTGATACTATATAGCTTCAGTATAGATTCCGGAATGCTATATATTTATTGAATGAGACTATTCTAAAAGATGATGAACCCTTTGATGTGCGAGCTGAATGGCTTTAGCTATATCCGTATCCTGGACAACAGCACCAGAAGCTGCATTGATGACATTTATAGACTTGATAGAACCCTTTGCATCGATAACGATATTAATCCTAGAAGTGATACAGCTTTCTTCGGCATCTCCCTCTATGTCAGCCAACAATATATTGTATCTTAAATCCTCTTGACCCTCTTTTTCACACTTCACCACTCCAAAAGTAACCGACCAGTTCAAATTTTCTACCTCAATCAATAAGTCATTATTCATTGAAGAATGACATAACAATTTGTGATTTTCTTGAGTAACAGTTGTTCTATTTTTCGTATTAACTTTCAAGTCTGTGACACTTTCATCGATATATATCACAGGTAATTTAACCTTTCTCAACGCACTTGTCACTGATCCATAACATAGATCAAAAAGAGGACCAGTTCTTGAGAAAACCTGTATGTTAGCATATAATACAAAAGCATAACTTTTCTTGTTCGATGTTAAGTTTTGTAGTAAAGAATCGCCATCGTTGAATAAAACTTTGGTTTCACCTCCTTCAACAACTTTGTAACCAACCTCAATGTTTAAGGATTCTTTCGGTATTATTTTTGACCTCAATACCAAGTCATGAATTCTCTGACCAATGATCATTTCCTCATCCGTAGGAGGTCCACTGATTTTACCTCGTGATATTTCAACAACTGGATACACAGTTGTATAGTTACCCTCAAATTCTACATCATCTGCCTCTATTATACCACCACTTATTGTACATATCACTACAGTTGGTCCTGATTTCAACACGGAAGACCCTAATATAGGTGACTCCAAATTTTCTGGACTTCTGGCAAGGCCATCTCCAATTTCAAAATGAATATTTTGAAACTCTTCAAAGCCCCTCAAGCATGGCCTCAAGTTCAAAGACAAATGTCTCTGCAAAGAAATATCTGGAGCAATAGAGCTCAACACCGGTTGAGGAAATTGAATAGGTTTCAAGGTTATGTCTTGTGTTGGATCCATCGTATTGCTTTCTTCTTTAAATGTTGAAAAAACTAGTCTACATAATTTTTTTTTTTTTTTTCATTTTCGCAAATTTTTTTTTTGAAAGATTTGATGATTCAAAACAAAGAAAAGAAAGGAGAAAGAGGACAGACGGAAGGCATACTACTCAGTCTGTGGCGAAAGTTCAAACACTTATTCATTTCATGGACTGATAGTAACGATGGAAAGTGAAAACGTGCAACCTTTATCTCCTAGCGATGGGACAATTGGCTTGCAGAACTTGGGGAATACTTGTTATATGAATAGTGCCCTTCAATGTCTCTTGCACATTCCCGAATTGAACTATTACTTTTTGAGTGACTATTACAAGAGAGAAGTGAATAGAGACAACCCATTGGGAAATGGTGGGAGAATAGCTGAAATTTTTGCACAATTGATACATCAACTTTTTGATTTGAAGAGATCCCACCAAACTACTTTTTCCCCCAGGGAATTCAAACAGACAATAGGTAGATTCAATTCACTGTTTTCGTCGTATCATCAGCAAGATTCGCAGGAATTTTTGAGCTATTTATTGGATGGTCTTCATGAAGACTTGAATAGAATAGCAAAGAAGCCCTATACTGAAAAACCCGAGTTGAATAATACAGAATATGCGGATACTCTACAAATTCAAGATTTAGCACTGAAGAGCTGGAAAATTCATAAGTTACGAAACGACTCAATAATTAATGATTTATTTGTCGGATTGTACAAGTCAACACTAATTTGCCCGGAATGCAAAAAGATCAGCATCACTTTTGATCCGTACAATGCGCTAACACTACCTTTACCCAGCGAGAAGTACTGGCACCACAAAGTCTTAATAGTACCAGAGGTGGGTTATCCCAAATCTTTTGAGGTAGAAATTCCTAAGAAGGCTACCTTTCGTGATTTGAAGAAATATTTGAGTGAGAAGATATCGATACCTGTAACTGAGTTGATTTGTATGGAGGTGTTCAACTGCCAGTTTTATAAAAATTATGAATCTAAAGATGCTGACATAAGTTATATGCCAATTGACAGTTTAATACTGAAGGATGATTTTATTGTATTTTATCAATTGAGACATTGTGCTGGTGATTTAATTGTACCAATATTTAACACAGTAGCGAATTCAACAAGTTCTGAAATCAAACCTTTTGGGATTCCATTTTTTATAGCGTTATCTGAAGAAGATAGGTTATCGTTTGGAGCAATCAGAGAAAAGTTGGAAGCGAGATATGATCAACTATCTACATATAATTACTTCACACAAGTTCGCTCTGGGCAAAAAAACTCCCATGGCTTGAAAGATTTCCCCTTGTTGGAGGAAGTTATTACTAAGAATCCATCCAATAATTTAGATGAAATTGATGATAAAGGGTATGATTCTGATATATCTCTTGCAAACCCCGATATTCCTGGAAATTATGCCTTTGATATAAAGTTGTTTGATAGCTCCAGAGAGGTCAAGCCTAGATATGCCCAGTCTTTCAATGACCCAGATGACGATGATGACGAACTATGGGTGCCAACAACTTGTGGCAATTTCAAAAATATGCCTTCGTTACTAGAGAAACTACCAGAAAGGAAAAGAATGTTTTATACTTACAAAGGAAACTCGTTTGACGATTCTTCTGAGAGCCAAGGAGTTGAAGCATCGACCACAAGTCTAAATGGAGAGTATCAAGATAGTTCCCCAATAAGCACAAATATTTCTCCAGATCAACATTCAGATATTGAGCAATTAACTTCAACTTCTTCTGCAAGCAGTGAAATATCTAGCAGGAATGTGACGCCATCTACCAGTTCCATTAAAGCTTCTGATAAAATGGTAGTTTTATCAGAAGAAAAACAATATGAATATAGCAATCAACCATCTTACTTAATTGGGGAGAAAGTAGCCCTAGTGTGTGAATGGAAAAGTGAACCGTTTGATGCCTTCTTCACAGGGATGGACGATGAAGGTGGAAAAGAAACATGGAGTTCACCAGAGGAAATCCCAAATGCAGAACTAACTGCCAAAAGACTCAAAGAACAACAGCAAAATAAAGAGGCCAAAAATATAAGGCTTTACGACTGTTTGAAGTTGTTTGAACAACCAGAGGTACTTAGTGATCAAGACCAGTGGTACTGTCCTTCATGTAAGAAGCATACAAATGCTACGAAAACTTTGGAAATTTGGTCCACACCAGATATCTTAACAATTCATTTAAAAAGATTTGAAAGTCAAAGGGCACTAAGCGATAAAATCGATTCTGTAGTTGAATTTCCAATAAATGATTTGGACATTGCTCCATATGTTGTCAGCAATGAAGGCAATGGCACAATATATGATTTATTTGCTGTCGATAATCATTATGGGGGATTGGGTGGAGGTCATTATACCGCGTTCGTGAAAAATTTTGTTGACAACAAGTGGTACTATTTTGACGACAGCAGAGTAACACTTCGAGACCCAGAAGACAGTGTCGCAGGAAGTGCATATTTACTTTTTTACAGAAGAAGACGGGAATCAGGAGTTCTCGGGAATAGCGCATTGGAGCAGGTGATATATGAGGAGAAGAAGAAGCAAAATGAGGAAATATTGAAGGATCACGAAAGAATAATTTTACTTCGCCAAAAAAATGAGGAGATCTTGGCTAAAATTAGAGAGGAGGAAGAAGAAGAAAGAAAGAAAAAACTGATGCAGGCAGAAACAGGGGGGGATTCATCAACAACACAAGAAAGAGATGATGGAAATGATGATGTTGCAGACAACGAAATTGAAACTGAGGGATCTTCTAAACTTTTTTCATCGGAGGATTCAAGTATCTCCAATAGCTCATCAACAGCAGCACCTATTCCATATTTTTCAAACCTGTCAATTGTTGGCCCAGTACTACAACATCCTCAAGCAAAGCCTTTGTCAGCAATATATGGACTCTCCCCTGTTAACAATCTACCCCTAAGGAAGAAACGGAAGGGAAATGTTTCATCGCCAATTCTGGCATCCTTTCAACCAGAAGATTCCATCCTGTATCAAAATATTGACTCAATAAATACAGAAACTGATGTAGAATTACTGAGAGGTCTGATATCACCCGGATTAGTCCCTGTTAGCGTCGGAGGAGGTAGAACGCAACAATGTTCAGCTTTAGGAGATAGTCCCGTTTCAACATACGATAACGAAAACGAAGATGATGATCTTGCCGTTGATGACGAACAAGATTTAGAACAGAAATAAAAGAAAAAAAATATATAAATATATTCTATTAGTATCTTCGCTATGAATTAGTATATAAGTTACTTTTTTCAATAATTCAACGAAAATTAAATTGCAGGTCAAGAAATTCATTATTTAAATAATCTAAATAGTGTAGAAAAAGCATAAGCTAAAATTTTCGGCGGAATTCATTCTCCAAATCAGTAAAAGTCATAACCATATTTTCACCATTTTCAACATGTTTGATTATCCATTGATCATCTGCGTTTTCGATTGTTCTCAAAACATTCAAAGCGATGAGATATAAAGGTTTTAATTCTACCGAGCCACCTGCTAAACTTTGTTCTCCCTGCTTTAAAGAAAATCTGTCAAATTTATCAATAAACTGATATATCGCTTCCAGGGCACCTCTTTTATCACCAAAACTTAATCTCCATGAATAAAGAATTTTGTAATAATTCAGACTATTTATGATAAAATCTTGCTGTTGAGCTAGTTCTAATATTATAGAATCAACAACATTGATATTCTCCAGGAAGTCGTATTGGAGTAAAGTACCCACCGACTTGGTGTCTATCAAGTGAAGGACAAAAACTTTGATTGATTTGAATTTCAAAGATGACGAAAGATTGTTGATGCTCTGGAAAGATTTATCATAGTCAGACAACTTCAACGACAATTGAAACAAATTCCAATTAACGGTATCACTGTCCTTCAATCCTGGATCTTTACTTGAGTCGTAATATTTTGCCGTCAATTTAGCCAAACTATAAGCATTTTTGATGTTATGATTTTCAATGAACAAATCGGTCAAAATTAGGTAATATCTCATCATTGATGATCCAAACACCAAACTCAAAGATCCTAACATCTCAAGATCAGAAGATTCTCTTGGTGATAAGTTATAATTGGCTATTTTGTCAGCATTTGAAGTAAACAATTTAAAGGCGTTATCATCTTTTGATAATTTAAGATACATCAATCCCATGAGAAATGTATGTATTGGATATCCAGTTTGTAAAAATTCAAATATTCCGTGCTTTATTATTTGGTCAGTTTTATCCGTTGTGATCAATTGAACTACAGTGCTGATCAATAATGAATCAGAACTGAAAGCATAACGGAAAATCTCCATTATAATATCATTAAGACCATCAGAATCCTTCAACTTGAAACCATGAACTTTAAAATGTTTATTGACTAGCGTCAAGAATAAATGGTCAAAATCAAGACGCATGATGGTTGATAGTAATTCGAGAGACTTTAGTTTGGAAACCAAGTTTTCATAAAACCGACTAACTTCATCATTGTTATCAATGACCAACATTATCGATATTAAACCAAGAGTGAAGTCCTCATATAGCGATATATCATATCCAATTGAAGAGGCCAATAATAAAGACCCGAAATCAGATAATCTACTGCTGATAAACTTTCTTTCAAATTCATCAGAGTCATTACTACTGAACATCAGAATAGCATGTAACACATCAGGGATTGAGGAAAGTTTCTGCAAAAGCTGATTAATGAGTTCTTCCGTCAAATACGGAGACAAGTATTCTTCGAAATACGAAGCCATGGTGCTGCTAATGTCATCCGAATTACTCTGCACCAAACTTAGTTTCAACTGTTGTAGAACATCATCGTTGAAAATAGATTTGAAATTGTGTGCTAAGAGATACAACTCGGATAAGCTTTTGAAACTCACAGGCAGGTTCGGTATATGTTGTGATGACGTATTGGAAGACAATAATTCAATCTCTGAGGACTTTTTGATAACAGAAATACCATATGATTTCATTTCATATACCATCTGATGATTGGGTGAGTAGATCAAATCAATTGGTTCATAGCATTGCTTCATCAACTCTTTGCAAGAACCATCAAATCTCGTCCACTGATTTTTCAATTTATTCAAATCATCATCTTCACTCAAGTCATGTTGAACCAGCGACTGTATTCTTTCTTCCAAAGAATTGTTGATATTTCCGAATGTGTTATAATGGTTCTCAAAAATAGCGCAAACAGTTTCCAAGATAAGTGTATCGTATTCATCGGAAAGCTTTTTTATGTAAAACTCATTTATCGAATCCAGAAATTGTAATGAGTCCGTTATCTCTGGTTTTTCATTTATTATGACCGCACTTGAGTTCATCCATGACGAATCTCCTGTTTTCAAATTAACATCACATTTTAGAAGTTTCTTTAATGTATTAGATCTCAAAAGTAAAAAAAAACTGATTTCATCTTCAGAAACCTGAAAGAAATCAAATGATTGAGTGGACCAACTAATCTCATTGTCAATTGGTGGCATTATTTTCAAGGTTTCTTGAAGTAAACACTGATCATTTGAGATGGCCAACTCCCAAATGATAATCTCTTCTTGTTTTAGTGGCGCCAATGTAGCTATTTTAAATTCATTCTCCGAATAAGAATCTACCAATTCTATCAATTTTGCTGGACGGCAATCAAAAAATTCCTCGGATGATACTAAGTCTTGCTCAAGCATGACATTGTTCGTAATAAGTGACCAAATTCTAAGTTTTTTGTTGATGGATAATGTAATTAAATAGTTATCATTTAATAATGCACAGCTGATCGTGGTTCTTACACTTATTTTGTTGTCTATGAACTCATTGCCAGGTGTCTTTCTAAAAAATTTAGTTATATTATCGAAATAAGATGAGTCTGTGAATGTTATCGTCTCGATCTGTTCAAATTTCGAGTTTCTTTTCAATTGAAGTAAACCTCCATCTATAAAAGGCAATATTGTGATCTTCTCAGACAATGTCTGAATGCTATGTGGTTTCCTAGATTCAATGGAGTACGGCATGTCATAAGTACCCCATTGGTCAAAGTTTTCTGCTGAAATGGTGGATTCTGAAGTAAAATCCTCAATTTTAAAGCTCAATGTTATGAACAAACCGTGTTCAGTTAAAACATCCGTCATAAAACTGTTTTCATCCAATTTGAAACAAGAAAGGCAGTTATCCAATAAAGTGTCCGGAAATCTTAAGACCAACTTATGGAATTTCAATTGAAAATTGTTGTTCATAAATATAGGTTCCAACACTATTGTCTTTGAATCATTGAACAATCTGTATGAAATCTGGCTTATAACTTTTTCAAATGGAATGAACCCCCCTTCTTTGGTTAAACATCTATCGAATTTCAGTTTAGGATCTGTTTCGTTTATCACATCTGGATTAATCTGTGAGGCGATAGGCAATCTGATAAAGATCTCATCTATATCAGAAGAAACATCATCTTCTTTTTTCAATGCTAGTTCAGAATAAAGAGTCGGGAGTTGGTCGTGACTTAATGTCATTATTGTGCCTCTGAATTCTTTGCAATAGGTCTATCTGACTGATATCCTAAATTGGAGTCAAAAGGGAGTCGTTCTTTGTCAAGAGTTCTTATACGATCTAGTCTACTCTAACACTTCTTAGTTGTGCGTTTGTTTACGCCCTAGAGACAGCTTATTAACCCGATATAAGTTGCAAAATTGGCAGATTTTTTTTTTCATTTATTATTATTACAACATTCGAACAGTTCAAGTTGAATTTGCAAAAGAGAAGGTGAACAGATCGGTCTCTGTCTTAGAGAGAGTTCGAGCCATGAGTATAGCGTCTCACACATATTTTTTGTTAAAAAATACATTCCACTTAAAGGATTATGAACTTTGCAGCATCATCTACTCTCAAGAGTGAAAAAAGCCTCTTCATATAAACGAAAAAAGCCTCTTCATATAAACTTCGAGATTTTCATCAACCAGGGTTACATCTACTTTAAAAGTTGAAATTCGATGGGTAAAATAAACTTGGATTTTTTATCCCATATCAAGCCAAAACTCGGTATCTAGTGACTCTTGTTGCCATTGGCTCTATATACATGGATGCCTCAGGTTGTTTCAGGGGTCTCTGTTGCTTGCCCTCTCCTCAGTCGAAGCTTCATGGACCGGGTAACACCAGGGGCTACGCAATAAGAAAAAATTTTCAACATAAATAGAACAAAAAAAAACAAACTCTTGACTATATTATTATTCTTATTTATTATTGTTATTATTATATCATCATATCCAATAACACTATTGATGCTACGATATACCAATACGTAATGAACTGAGAAATTGCAAGGTCCATAATTGGTTATATTCCCAATGATTTTTTTTTTGTTTGATGTTCTTTTCTTCTATGTTTACTGTGAATAGTGTTTTTAATATGCTGATGAACCAACACAAAACATTTCAAACTAGAGTTTGTGACGATATGAATGATCGGAAAACGTTATACAACTGACTCTTGTTAAAAATATTATTCATTTTTACTTGTTGCCAGTTTTCTCTACTGGAATTTTTCAGAGTCCTGAAGTATAATCAATTTTGGATCTTGCTTATTTCTATTGTATTGATTATTCTAATTTACGGGAAGAAAAGTGTGCAAGTTTTTTTTTTTCGAAACTGATAAATTTTTTGCTTTGATATTTATGTGATGATTTAACAAAAACAAAGCTGGAATTACTGGCAGAACAAATTATGTTGATAAGTTTTTGCACACCTCTGATTAGTGATATCAAAGAAAATATTCGTTTTGAAAGTGTTCTAATCAATATTTCTTATTTTAGCTTTTTTTGCATTTTCGATCAGTAATTCTTTTCGAACAACGATGAATTACAGAATAACTTTATAAATACTGTTTATTCATGGGGTCCATATGAGGAAACATTGCACTGGGCACTGATAAAATTGCATGAGTGACACTGCATCTTATTGTGGGCCTCAGAAACCCACATCAACTGATCTACCCCTTTTTTTATTTCTCTCTTTTTTTATCCAATCTTTATGACAATTAGTTGATTCTCATGAAGATAGTTTCTTTTTAAACACCAATGTTCTCCCCTATTTTATTTTCAATTTTTTTTCTAACGACATCATTTATTCGACGATGATACATTTTAGATGACGAGTCTGATTTCGTGCTTCACGCTGAAGACAACATCTTTTTAATAACCATTCATGCCTTTCTGAGACTTAATGTTTGCCATTTTTTTTAGAAAAGAAATCAGAAATAGGGGTGAGCATTGGGTGTTTCGATGATTCGATCACGCCGACAAGAATGATAAAATTCTAAGGTTACAATTTTGTTTTTTGTTATATGTCTTTTCATTCTTTATTATATTTCTTTCCGACTTTAGACAAACAAAAGATGATTCAAAACAAAAAAATGACAAGCATATGTCCAAGTTTTAACGAACGAAGAAGAGAATTTTGTATTAATGTCTGATGTTTCAATTTTGTTCTAATGTTGTGATTTTTAAAAACATTTTTTGTGTTTACTCAGTTCTGAAGGATGCTCTTTTAATTCGAAAAGGTTTTGAATTGAAGGAACTTTCTCCTAATATTTTTTTATAGATGTTAATGATGATTATTCCACACTCACGACGGTCAACTGCGTCCTTACAATTGTTAACGTTTGGACTTTGATGATAACTCGGCCCTGACAGGCCGTGGATCCTGATCAACATCTTCAATCATTTGAAATTTTATTTTGTTCCTGTTTTAATCATTGTCGATGAAGTTTGAAAGCTAAGATTCACACAGTTGTCTGAATTTTTTTTTTGATACAATGGACAATAATTACTCATAAAAGGTACGAAAAACAAAATAATATAGATAAGATGATGAAAGACTATACCAATTTTTGAAATGATTTTAACTAATATGATGTTTCAATAAAACGATTTGCATGTCAGACTGATCTATCTATATCGCTACCTTCTATGTAGTAATGAGATTAAAAATTTTTTGTAGTTTTGTATTCCAGCCAAAAGGCTAGGCATGTAAAACATGTGTAGATATACATCTTGACCTATCATGCTATCTGTAAGAGTATATCCTTTTAGATTATTAACATAAATATTTCACATTGAGAGAAGCAATAGTCGCAGCCCCTTCGTGATCAAGTTACAATTAGAGTTACATAATAATTTTTATATAGTCGTAGAAGTATCCCCGATGTTCCTAAAGAGGTTGAAGAGAGTTATAATATTGAATTTTTCATACACATTAAAGTGTCAAACCCAACTAAACCATGTTTACCTTGGTAGAAAAGGGGGAACGTATAAGATCTCTTTAAGAAGAGATGAGGAGAAGAATATATATGAAAATAGAGCGGAGAGAGGGAGGAGAGAAAAGAGGAAAATTAAAATATCAAAGATGAAGATGTATTTGGTCAGCCTAATGTTACAAATGGAGCAACCACTAAACTTCCAGAATCTCATGAAGCAGTTATCAGTTATATATTTAATAAAAAACTCTTTGTACTTAAAAAAAAAAAGGTAAAGAACCACTTATTTTAAATGGTTCAAGTATTATTCGTGATCGGAAAAACGAAGCTAGCTTGAAAAAAAAACAGAAACCTCTCTACAAATTTCAATATATAACATGACGCTGCTATGGACTGGATTAATAGAATGCAGTTAGATTTTGCTTGATGAATCTTAATTAATCCGAACGGAATAGCTCATTAATTATAAGACATTTGCTGGAACGAATATTAAAAATGAAAAAAAGAAGCTCGCACTCAGATTCGAACTAAGGACCGACAGATTTGCAATCTGCAGCGCTACCACTGCGCCATACGAGCTCTCTTACGATTTTAATTAAAAATTTAATAAATAGATATTTTATTTTTCTCCCTAATCACGTGACCATGATCCATCCATCCTCCATATTTTAGTGTGGAACCCATTTAATTACTTTATTTATTGATCCGTTATCCTTGATATCTAACTAATCCCTTTAAACTTTTTTTAACTAGATCCTTTCCTTTACATGATTAGTGTTTCTTCATATTTCCAGTTGATTATTTTTTTTACTGTTTTATGTTCAAACCTTATTGAGTGCTAGTTTTCTATAACTTTATATAGTTGAATAAAGATAATTAATAATAAAGACACCCAAAGATGTCTATCCTTCTTACTGATTTTGTATTGAAGTGCTTTGATATGACCTTCATGAGAATCTAAATTAGGAGATTAGAGTCTGTTAACTACGATGAAGCAAGTACTCATACAAGTTGAATAAAGGATATTTAGGCTTTTAATTCTTAAGATTTTAGTTTACTTGGGTTTGGCGTCTTATTGTACATATGAAACTTAATATTATAATTCTCTGGGGTCTTTGTAAGATAAACAGAGATTGGGGATACTTCCACAATTATACAAAAATTATTATTTAACTATAACATGTAAAGTTGATCACCAAGGTTCTATATGCACTCCACGAGGAATAACCTGATAAGTAAACTAGAACATTAGAGTTAATGCCTCATGAAATCATCTGCCTAATATTCCAAAACTTTATCTAATAGAGAAGATGTTTTCTAGAGCTGATCTTAGAAGATATATCAGTTTTAAGCTGCTATTTTAAAGTGATCAAAACTGTTTTTAAATAAGTACGAGCATAAAATGTATGGTCAAAATTGTGCCCGATAATTATTTGGTTTATAATACACTACTTGTGTGTGTGGTTTTTTTTTTTTTTTTTTTTAGGTCCGATTTATTTGTTTAGCTTCATTCCGAGAACCAATTTCTTCAGCTATCAAAAGGGTGCAACAGACAATAAAAGAAGTTTCCCATCACATAAATATTTATATATATATCTTGTCAGTAAGATTATTTAGATCAAGCTCGGTAGTCGGAAAACACTTTTCTGATAAAGAAATAAAGATTGTTCGATATTATTGGTAAGAACACGACACAGAATAGAAGACTGAAGATGTTTAACACAACTGGTGGTAGTGAAAGGACACCATACTCTAAACACAAGGTGGCATCTATCATTACACAATTTGACAACACATCTACACCAGTGAAGGAGCTTAAAAGTGATCTGAATGAGAAATCTGATACTCCTATAAGCTTGTTATATGAAGTTATCAAGGAGTTCAATGCACGATTAGGCGATGAATTGGATTTGAAAGTTGGACAAAAGGTACAAGTAATAAGCGATGATAGTGAATACAACGATGGGTGGTATATGGGCAAAAACTTGGATACAGGCAAAGTTGGCCTTTATCCTAAGTCTTTCACCGAGATGATTCCGAATAAACCAAATGGAGCATCAAGCCTATATTCAAGACCCTCCTTGTTAAGGTCACGTTCAAGAAGGTTGAATAGCCCAACATCTCAACTGAATAGTCCAATAACGCCCTCAACTCAGCAAAATAGTACATTTGCTCAACCTCCAACAAATTCGAGTCTTGGGCTTTTCAATGATAGGAGCTTTGCGTCATCTGCAGAGTCCTTAACTACTAAAACTCCTACTGGAGCCAATAGTAATTCAAACACAAGGCATTCCTCAATACATAATACCACGATCAAAGATATTGATAATGCCCTTGCTGAATTATCATCAGTTAACACCGAAGAATTTCCAGCTGAAGTGGAGACGTGGACCCCTGCTCAAGTATCGTCGTATTTTTCATCCATAGGTGTCGATATGGAAACAGCTGGAAAGTTTGCGAGACACAAAATAACAGGAGCCATATTATTGGAGTTGGAATTGTCTCATTTAAAGGAATTGGACATTTCAAGTTTTGGTACAAGATTCGAAGTTTTTAAAGCTATAGAGGCATTGAAAATTGAAAACAATAACAAAGGCTCTAGTTCAGAGTTGACCCAATTGAGTTCAGGAGCTATTAATCCATCGTTGATGCCACCTCCTTCGGTGAATAGGAATATTACAACTGTAACTCCTTTGAATGGACTACAAAGACGACCAACATTGGATGACTCAAATATGGCTCCTTTTGTTGAAGAGGTGAATGAAAATCGAATGAAAACACCAAATTTAACTCAAGACAGACAACTTCCGAAATTGCAAACACAATTGACAGATACTCCGAGCCACCAGGCCAGACAAAGACAGCCATCAAGAGAGTCAAATCAGTTCAAAAGGCAGTCCTTTATATACAAGCAGCAACAACAGCCTCAACACCTGGAGCCCTTTTCACCTCCTCCACAAAGAGTTCCAGAGAAGTTGAATAGTGTCAGTTCATCATCATCATCTTCATCACGCTCAGTTAAACATAATCACACCCAACAACAACAACAACAACAAACACATCACCAACCTCTGTTCAACGATCAACCTTTCACATCACCAAGAAAGGCGCCAGAGCCCCCTGCTGATACCATTAATGACACTTACTCTTACAGATTTGGGTCTTCTTCAAAACTGAGTCCTGATAAGGGATTGTCGACGCAAATTTCAAGATTATCGACCCTTCCTGAAAGGGAAAGGCAGAACAGTAACACAAGTAGGCCAACTTCTTCCATTTATCATTCAAGATCCAGTTCAATTCCCCTTGCCACGATGACTTCACCAACCAGACAGCACAAACATTCTACTAGCGTTTCTAATAACAACAATCACAACAGTAAGGATAAGCTGGCACACAAAAGACATTCATCAGTTTTCTCATTTATCAGCGGTGGGGGTTCCATCAATGCTGGAAATGATCCCTACAAAGCACCAAGCCCAAAAAGCCCTAAAAGCCCTAAGAGTCCCAAGAACAAGAGAAACTCACTTGTTGGTTTATTGAGCAGTCCGTCGAAGATATCTTTGTTGAAGAAGGATAACATAAATGAATCGCGTGATGAAGTTGATACCGACTTGACCAAGTTCTCCCCCTCCGCTAATAAGTATCGTAGTGCTACACCTAGTCCTTTGAAGGAGAAACTCACGTCACCCAATAGAAGATCCATCAGCGCTGTGGAAAGTTCTAGACCTGAATCACCAACACAACAACATATAAGAGCAGCGTCTGAAGCTTCAAGGATGAAGTCCTTGAGGGCTGCTTCGAATACTCATTTACAGAATTTCACAGGAAGATCGAAATCTAAAACATCTCTGTTCAAGGAAGGTATTCAGCAAATCAGTCCAGAGAAGGCTATGAAATCAGCAGACCAACATGGATGGATGTACAAGAAGGGAAGTTTGAATTTCAAAAAGAGATATTTTACTCTTCATGGAACTAGATTATCCTATTATCTGTCCATGAAAGATACACAGGAGCGTGGTTTGATTGATATTCAAGCACATAAAGTGTTACCAACTGATGCTAATGATATTAAATCCATGTTGCTGTCATCTACTTCCTCTGCGGGTCGTTACTCATTCAAATTGATACCTCCTGCTCCAGGATCCAAAAAGGGTTTAACTTTCACACAACCAAAAGTGCATTTCTTTGCCGTGCAGACTAAGGAGGAAATGAGGCATTGGATGGCTGCATTGATGAAGGCTACTATAGATGTTGATGAATCGGTTCCTGTTGTAAGTTCATATACTTCTGCAACAATCTCGTTGAAACAACTGCAATTGTTACAACAGAAAAGCTCTGAAAGGGCTATGCAATTCAGAAATGGAATACCTGGCTCCGGTGATGATACTTTTTCATCCTCGGATACGAGCTATGAAACTCCAAAGTTGCAACAACAATCGAGAGTGTCATCAAGATATTCAACTAAAAATGGTTCATCCGACTTCAACGAACCTCTTAGTGCATTATCTGGAATGGTAGATGATGATGAAGGATCTAGTGGATTTGACTCTCCATATTTATTAGCGTCGGGATTATTATCACCAAGATCACCAAGATCAAATCACAGTGAGGAAATTAATTTCAATTCTAGTGCCAACAATAGTACTAGTAACAACTCCAATAGTCAAAATGTATCAAACGGTAATTATAACCACGGCTTGAACAGTGGTTCCAGCATTAACAGGACACCGGCACCACAGAGAACTAGGACTTTTGGAACAAATCCTGTGCCAATGATTACCAATTTAGAAAACGGTACAACCTCCAATAGTTCCCCAGCTGCAATTGCCGCTGCTAATGAAGCATTGAAAAAGAGGTGAAATTTGGTTTACGCCTCGAATCAAGAACTAATGAAACTTATTTCTATCTTCTTTTTTTGCAGCTTTTGTTATGGTCGCTTTTGTTATTTTTTATCTACTATTTTTTTTTGTGACAGGCTTTGATACCCTTTATTTTTTTACTTTTTATTGCTTAATGCTGTATTTTTACTACTTTTATCATCATGATTTTATAATTTCAATTGAGATAAATCATTGAAATTCTGTAACCTTATACAAATCAAAATTTTTCAAAAGAAGTAAATTATGTAGCAGATGATGAATATTGTCACTTGGTTTTCAAGGTTTCATAAACCCTCTCTCTATAGCTATGTGCCCAAGAAAAGAAATATAATTAGGAAATTTTCCTTTCAATTTTTTAATAAATTGTAATATGTAAGTATCCCCATCGGGTCCATGATGATCGTCTCTTATCCTTGACTAATTGTTTTAGTGTGGATTCAAGCTAATATTTGGAAATAGGTGACTCAAGAAATTTGGATTCTTCAGGTAATTTTTTGAAGTCCTTAAGATGTTTGTCAAATAACGAATACATTGTTGGTGATTGCAAAATAGGGTGAACAAAGGTATCAATTTTTATTGAAATCTGTAGAAATAGATGAAATAGGATAGAGATCATTGGGAGTTGTAGTACCATCCTATAATGATTGGATATGCATGTTTTTGAAGCTGGCGCGAAATCGAGGATTTAATTATAGCTAATGGTCAAATTGATTCTTTATAAGAATATTTTTGTTGACCAGATAAGATATTCTATTGTAGTATAAATTCAGTGAACTTTTTCAAAAATATATCGATAATTCTTAAACCCCAATGGGATTGTCAAACAATCCCACGGACAAATCCTGGCCAATAGAATTTGAGTTTTCCAAAAAAAGATAAAACATTGATATGTGTGACGATGTAAGATATGTTTCAAGGGATATAGATCCCGGAACCAGCAGAATTTCCATAATCAATTTCAGCAACAGTTAGAAAAGAATTTTTTTCCACCCCTAAAAGAACTTTTGCAGTATGTGGAAAGTGTGGAGTCAGTAAATCAGTAGTATTACGATTCTCTTCTTCGATATTTGTAAGAACATAGATCGAGAATACTTCCACAACTATATATATATATATATATATATTATTAGCTAATTATAGCTTGTTATCTTGATCACCAAGGTTCTATATTCACTCCTCGAGGGATAACTTGATAGTGAAATAGAACATTAGAAGTAATCCATCATGAAGACATTTGCCAAATATTGTGGAATTCTAGATATTTATCTCAGAGTTTATGGGTAGATATAGATTAGTGATCATGCATTCCCGATTGTATGATCAATATATGGCGTGGCTGAAAGTGTACTACCCCTTCAATCAAATGTAAAATTCTGTGTAATAAGTATAAAAGTTGTGTTTTCATTGAATGTTTTATTTCACTAAACCAAGTTGATAGGTTTGCGAAAAGTGATGTATAATTCACTACATTTTATCGACAAATTGTTTATAGATCAATACTATCAATACTTCACAATGAACTCTTAGTTCATGTGAAAAAAAAGTTATGAGTTTTATTTACCACACTACTGACATGAAAATCGCCTTCGACTCTTCATCCATTTCCAAAGAACAAGCCAAAGCTAACAGTCTATCCAGATTATGTTTTTCTCTGGGTTATTTTAGCTTACTGTTTCATATGAAAAAATTAAAAAATAACGTCACAGACAGGATTCGAACCTGCGCATGCAGAGCACAACGCCTTAGCAGGGCGTCGCCTTAACCACTCGGCCACTGGGACATTACATAATAGGTTTTTAAAAACTTTCTTTAGATACTATAGAAGTGAGTAAAGTAGTTCTTAGAAAATCAAAAATTCACCAAAACCACCCAATCTCTTTCCAGATCCTGATGATCCACCACCGATTAACCTCTCACCCCATTCGCTGGAACCTGACCCTGTCTTTCCAGCTTCCTTGCTGTCTGATTCTCTGATTTCTCTTTCATTTCCTAGTTCTTCTTATTTACCAAATTCTACTACTAACCCATCAAAAAACCCAAAAAAACTTGAAAACTCACAAAACAACAAAAAAAAAACAA
>JAJLSQ010000071.1:0-69268 GCA_030567715.1 Nakazawaea wyomingensis | reverse complement strand
TCGCCTAATCTCTTTCAACCCACTCTTGGGGAATATCTTTCTCTTAATATATATTTCTTAGCATTGCTTGCTACTCATTCTGTGTTTGCTATCTGCGTTCTTACATGTTCCGCAATCGTCTCATTGCTATCAGCAATATTTCCTAATTTGCATTATTTCCTGTTCTGCATTCGTATTCCCTAATCTTGCATTATTTCCTGTTCTGCATTCGAATCAAATCAAATATGGATTTATTACCTATATATAACCCAGAGGGCCATATAACGAGCATTCGTATTTCATTTTTTTCTTATTCTTAAATTTATCTGACTAAAAATATCAGTTAGGACTAATTCCTAACACAGATAGGTTCTATAGTGTAGTGGTTAACACATGTAGCGCGAAACTAGAAGACCTGGGTTCGATCCCCAGTGGCTCCATATTTTTCTTAGTTGTGACCTTAGGTTAGACTTCCACAAAATGAGCCCTTTTTGTTAACCTATCCACTATTGTTAAAATCGTATCATAACCATAATTTTCACGCAATCCTGTAATAAAATCCATTGATATTGATGACCAACGATTTATTGGAACGTCTAGTGGTTGTAAAAAACCTAACTTTGTGGTTTGTGCCACAGCTTTTTGACATTCTGGACAACTGTTTATAAATTTAGCAACCGGTTTAAACATCCTTGGAAAATAAAATGACTGTGCCATAGTCATATATGTCTTCAATGACCCCATATGTCCTTGTAGAGGGTGTGAATGGTAGTGGTCTATGAGCTTGTATCTAAGACCAACTATATTCGGAACACATAACCTCAAATTCTTTCCATCTGGGTTTGTTAATACTGTGAAGTATAGCAACCCATCTCTTATCTCATAATGTTTAAGTTGATGATAATTCTTTAATTTTCGAAATTCCTCTAACAGTAACTGTTTCTTTAATATTGTATAAACTTCTTGAAATTCTTTGTTTATTAAATACAGAGATTGCCACGATTCATCAACTGCAAATTGATCTATGGAAATGTCATTAACAGCAAAACGACTTAGCATATCTGCTACCACATTACTTTTGCCTTCAATATATTTTATTTCAAAATCGTATTTTGATAGCTCCTGTAACCATCTAATCACCCGTGGTGAGGGCAGTTGTTTTTGCTTCAAAAGTTGACTTAAACTAAGGTGATCACTCTTGATAATTATCTTACGACCATCCAAAATATATCTCCAATGTTGAAGCGCACGAACAATTGCTAAAAGTTCTAACTCCCTAACATGATAATTCTTCTCCAGCGGTAATAAACTTTTGGAATAAAATCCAATTGTTCCACTATTACCTTCTTCATCCACTTGCTCAAGGAAAGCTCCTATACCTAAGGTGCTCAGGTCTGTGGTGAGGATGAAGTCTTTATTCAAACCGGCAAATGAATTATTGGTGGATTCAACAATGCCTTTTTCATTGCCAGCAACGCTTCATCTTGAGGTTTATCCCACTTAGACTTGTGTGCAATAAAATCCACAATTGGTCTAGCTATTGTTGACATATTTGGTACAAACATGCGATAATATTGAAATGTACCTAACACTGATTGGGCCACTTTAATTGTCTTTGGAATGTCTAGTGCTTCGATAGCCAGTACCTTCTTGGGGTCGGGGGCAATCGTATCCGCATTTATCATGTACCCAAGATATTTCACTGATCTTTGACAAAACTTGCATTTGAATAAGTTTGTCACTAACCCATATTGTTTTAACCGATCAAGTACCTTTCCAACATGTACTATATGATCCTCATATGACTTAGAGAAAATCAAAATGTCATCCAAATAAACTACTACTTGATCTAAACCTTCGAGTACATTCATCATCAAACGTTGGAATTGATAAGGCAGATTCTTAAGACCAAAGGGCATGACTTTAAATTGATATTTTCCAGCCCAAGTTATGAAGCCTGTCAACGGTTTCGACTCTTCTTCCATAGCGATTTGGTGATATCCCGCTTCTAAATCTAAGCTGGTAAAAAACGAATTTCCAGATCCAACCATTGCAAGCAACTGTGAGATTACCGGTATACCAAATGTTTCTGTTAATCGTCTATAATCAATACAAAGTCGATATTGATCTTCTCCCTGTTGATTCTTTGTTGGTTTCTTTATCAACAACACGGGCGAGGAATAAGGACCATATGACGGTTCTATAAAACCTCTATTCAAAAGTTTTTCCAATTCGATTTTCAACGTTGTTCTTTAAGAGACATATTATACGGCAGTTTGCTAACTGGTACCGTGTCTTTTAACACAATTCGATGTTCCACTCCAGTTTTAAATGGCATATGTTGTGGACTTTCTGTTGTAACGTTTTCTGGGTATCTTTTCAACATACTTTCTAAATCCATTAACTGTTCTTCCACTAAACCGTCAAGCTTTGATGAGGAATTTTCAAGCAATTCAAATTTTTTCCCCTCAACCATCATCTCAACCCTTTCATTCTTCGGCTTAACAAACATAACCATTGCACTCTGTGCATTTTTTAACATATCTGGTTGATAAATAAAATCATCTATCACTTCCGGCAATAACGATTTTACAAAAGGGTTTCCGAGTATAACTTCATACGTCATGTCATTAACTATGTACAGTGTAACTAAATGACGGACTTCTTTTATCATTAGGTCTAACTGTATGACCTCATTAGTTACTTCCTGTAACGCCCCTTTTAATGAAATTACCTCCAGCTTCTAATCCTAATTCTTCAATAACTTTCTTTGTTACCAACGTAACACTTGAACCCGTATCCACCAACATAGTAAACCATCTTCCTAAAATCGATCCTTTGATCGTCCATGGTTCTCCATATTTTTTATCATTTTCAATTTTGACATTTTTTTGTTGTTTTCCCCTTTTTTAGATAATGTACTCTTTCATAATATTATATTCTTTTTGATTTTTATTTATTTTCTCCATAATATTCTTGATATTTGTATTACTTCTAATATCGTTGATCACTACTCGCTGCCGTATTATTTGGACAATTCTTCAGAATATCTCCTTTACCCTTACAGCGGTAACATACCCGTCCAACTTTACAGTTAGCTGCAACATGATCACCATCACCACAGTTATAACATTTAATTTTCCTTTGGACTGATTTTTCTTTGTCATTACCATTAGATTTATTTATAATATTCAGTTTTGGTGACTGTTTTATTGGTTTTGGTCACATCCTTGTTCCTTACCGACATCATCTTCATACTTTTGCAGGAGAGTCATATTCTCTTCGAGACTGGTCTTTTCTGCTAACAGCAAGAATCTTTGAACCTCAGGATCTAATTTCATTTTATACATACTGCACAACGCAGTCATGTTAAAAATATTTGGAATCTTGGATACCAAATTCACGAATCGTCCATTGAAACTTTTAATATTACCACTCATCTTCAAATTGACCAACTCAGTGATCAACAAGTGCTGGCTGTTCTCACTAAAGAACAAATTCAAAAAAACTTCTTTAAATATGGTGAAGAATTTATCACTCATTGCAACTTCAGGTGCTAAATTATTTCCCCATTTGACGAAACTCAGCCTTCATAAACCTTGGGTATATAAAATGGTTATTGCCACCAGAGCTTCGTCTGTTACCGGATAATTCAACAATGCCAATTGGAAATTAAGAATCCATTGTTTGGCGTCATTATAGTACGCTGGACTTAAACTCTTTGGATTGAAAAATTCAGGCAATTGTCGAGCATCCATCTTAACATTTCTCATATAGTTCATTGCACTAGCTAACAATATTTCTTCATCATAGCTAACCACTTCAGCTGGCGTTTCCTTTGGTACCGTTGTTTCTTTTTCCGTGTCAACTACTGGTGATTTTTCCTTTTGTTTTTCAGCCTCAGGCAGAGATTGACTGGTTTCTGACATCTTTGACTCCAGTTTCCTTTCCAGGTTTAACCTTTTGCGTTTCAGCAGCTTCTTCTTTCGTTGCAGCAGTTTACCCTTTGCGTTGTTTTGCGGCGCTACCAAGTGTTTTACAAACCAGTCTCTTTACTATTAAATGAGGGATTTAATTTGCCGATGTAAGCCGAAGTATTTAGAAATATTTAGAAATATATATTATATATATTATATATAAGTAGCTAAAGATATCCTCTTAAAGGTATCTTTGTAAAGTATCGAAAATAACATTAAAAAGTATGAATACTATTAACACTTACATAGAGAGGATCACCTCTGTTCAACACTTCCATCCTCTTCTTCATACTTTTTCCATAACTTCTCAGCCATGACAGTTTTGATAGCGATCTCAACAACAGAGAGAAATCTTCGAGGATTCCCTTCCAAGATACCGTTTTCGAGGAAATCGAAAGCTCCTTCATAATCGCAAGTTTGGGGCAATTTACGAACAAGGAATCTCTGCAGCAGAGGGAACTCCTCTTGAGTCTCAAACATAACCTTCGAGCCTTTGATACTGGGTACCAGCTCACGATAATTCTCCGTGGAGATGTCAGCAACAGCCCTATGTGTAGCCACACGCGCACCCTCATGTGGAGTAGTAGCTCCAGTTTCCAAATCGGGGTTATTATGGCTCATTGTTTTTCCAGAAAATTCTTTGTTTTTTTTTTTTTTTTTTTATGTATAAATAAGCTTAAATTCAATGAACGATTGCAACAATAATCAAGTCAGCAATAAAGTGAGCAGACTTAGTGTGACAATGAAGTAATGATATATGTCAATAATCAACTGATGTAAACCTCCGGTAATATGAGATGACAGCTGGTGACAATGTAACAATAAGGAGTAAAAACAATGAACTTATAATAATAATGAATACCAGTTCAGGGATAATAATGATTTGTAAAATTTGTAGAATGTAAAATGTAAATATTGAATAATATGATTTGACCAAGCGTAATAATGTGTGATAAAAGTTTTAAATTGTTATGGCAAGGCCAAGACTGTAAATCTATTGAAACTTATGGTAGTAACAGAGTAAAACCTTTATTTCTTGATACAGAATAAACAACATACAAACCTAGGTAAAACGTCTCTATTTATATTGAATCTCTAGAGTATTCAGACAACTAATAAAGGTTATCTAGAATCCTCTAGATCTTCTAGATCTTTCTTTTCTAGATATTCAGATGACCAATACAGATCATCTAGAATCTTCTAGATCTTCTAGATCTTTCTATTTATTCATTCTTTACAAATCTAGATCTCATTCTAGTTTCTACACTTTCTAGGCTCAGTCATACAGTCACGGGCTGCCTTGAGGAACTCCAATTATACCATTTGGGATATTTCCACACCAAATATTTTCCGGTTCTGGCTGGCTTTCCAAAATTACTGGATAGACCCTACTCTTCCATTCCAACTTGTTGTTCATGTCTTGAAAATTCCGTGGAAACGGTGGATCACATGATTGATCAATGTCCTGTTGCTCAATACATTTGGTCTGCTCTTCTCTCTCAAGCTTCTGTTACTTATCCTCCCATCCAACAACGTTCCATTCTATTTAACACCCGAGGCATCTTCATTGAAATCCTCCTTCAAAACATGTTTCTCACCATCATTCATCGCTTTCGAAATCAACGAAGATATGGCAATTCTCCTCCTGAGCCTTTGACTAAAGAACTTTGGCAAAGGAAGACCCTTTCATATATATCCAGTCATTATCTGGGTTCCTATTATGATGGTATTTACTATTAGTTTCCGTCTTCTTTGATCTCACTTTTTAGATCTTTATTGGAACATATGGGTAGTAACAGAGTAAAACCTTTTATTTCTCGATACAGAATAAACAAATATACAAACCTAGGTAAAACGTCTCTATTTTTTATTGAATTTCTAGAGTATTCAGATGACTAATAAAGGTCATCTAGAATCTTCTAGATCTTCTAGATAGATCTTTCTTTTCTAGAGTATGATAAAGACAAGGCTGACTTAGACATGAGTAGCCTAGTCTGAAGAGGCTGGATTAGAGAGGCTGGGTTAGAAGATAGAAAGGATGAAGATAGTTAGAATAAGATAAATAGAGACGTTTGCCTAGGGTGTATCTAGGGTGTATAGTTTGTAGAAAACCATCAAGAAATAAAGGAATTTACTCTGTTAAAGCTCAGGCTACAACTTTCAAAAGAATATCACTCTAGTACATTTTATTGTATTGCATTATTGTTATGGGACTCATATAATGCACAATTTGATGAGTTGAGTGATTAATTATCAACATTCATAAATTGAATATACCGCATAAAACAGTCTCAATTAGCATGAATAAATATTTTCGTTTAGGATATGAAATTAGTTATAAATAAGATATGGTTGTGCCTAACCAATTGGTCTATAGTTTTCATATTTCCTGAACTAAACTTACCTAATTTTATGATATATAATTTATATATGATAAAAGAAAAGTGTGTTCGCAAAGTTGATAGTTATAAGTTTCTATATAGTCAATACATCAAGATTTTCTGTTGGAAGACCAGGTTGTATGTCGATCATCTTGAGATATTTGGAAATTAAAAAAGAATTACTCACAACTCTTGAAAGCCCTTTCTTGCATTCTAACGTTTTAATTATTACCTAATTAAGTAACTCATCGATTACATTACCGGATTAGGCAACTAACAATAAGTAACCAGATTTAGTAACGTGAAGGCCGTTCACAGACATTATAAAAGTGGGACAGTATGTCACCAGAAAGAATGGTTTATGAGAAAACTAAAGATCATATTACCTTTTAAAAGGATTCATTTCTTTATTGTAAAAACAGAATTGATTAGCTTACTGTTCTTTTCTTATATTCTATTTTTCAATGGACAAACTTTTTACAAGATTTCTAATTATCCTCTTCCTCAAATTAGATTAGAGAAAGCTGATGTTTGATTTAGTGAGAGAGTTTAGAAATCCAACATCAGAGACAATGCAGACAACAACTTGTTAAAGGTTTTAATTATTTTCAAATTCAGCGCAAAAATTTGGAGAACTCGGGTTCGATTCCCAATAGAAAGTTCCAAAGTCGCCGATCATTAATTTTAGTAGCACAACTGTAGTACATTCTTGAAAGTGGATATATGTATGTATGTATAATACTACAACTCATTGAGTACGGCATTGATTGTCTAACATTTGAAGAGATAGAGAATTTTTTCTTCTTTTTGCGGGGCATTGTGATGAGATGAGCAAAATAAATAAATTGAGCAATTTAATGATTTTTCTAGATCATATATAATATAAGTAAATCAAGATATCCTCTCACTACCAGGTGTTAAAAAGTTTTGAGACTAGACCAGATACTCAATACCACTGTGATGTCCCAAATTAACCCTCATAATATTTATACATGCATTGATAGCTTCAACACAACCGAAATATGCAGGAAAAAAAAGATCGAGATCGAGATGAGGTGGAGATCGTAACAATTGATAGGACGATCTTTAAAAGAGCATCAGTCCCGTGACTGAATTTGAATTCTAGACCCCGAGATGGTTGTGTTTCTTATGATGAAGACCACTATAACTCTTAAATATGTGCTATGGAACAAAGTTTTATCACCTATTTGATTTCCAATTGCCAAGATGTTACTTATCTGCCAGAAGCATTTGTACTGCCAGAATATTCAAATTGTTGGAATTTAAGTCATAATACTTTTACCATTTAGAAAACACTTCAAAAGAAGTAATAGCAGATACAATTTATTTCAAAGTAGAATATAGTACAAAGGAGGAAGTTATAATTACCAATTGAATGAATGAGACAGTGTATGGAGCCTTTTGAGTTGATACTAAATAGTGTTGTTAGCTATTAAAGGGCTTTAAGTGTCTTTATTTTTTCTTCAACCTGGAACACTTACTCACTTAGTTAATTAGTGCACGAAAAATTGAATTTTTTTTTTATCTTATCGAAAAAAAACAAAAAAAGTAAAAAAAAATTGCTGCAACTTATGGCGTCATAATCAATTAACCAATCACTGAAGGACAATCAATACAAGACATAGTCGAACCATTTGATCCCCTTATGTAGAGATGGCCAAGATAAAGAGGAGCAGAACTGGTTGTTTCACATGTAAACAACGAAGGCGGAAATGTGATGAAACGAAGCCGTCATGTTTAAACTGTGTCAACACCGGCAGAGAATGCGGTTACGGGATTCGCTTATCGTTTGATGTTGATGATAGCAGACATTCCAAGTTCCTGACATTGTCAAACGGGAAGTTGAAATATGGGTTCAGAGGCCGGCCGAGGTTGCTGGATACATTATCAAAGAGAGAAGCTGTCGATGATGAAGTGATTTCGAAGCTGTCGCTATCCAGTAAACCGCGGTATGATCAGGACATGAAAGAAGAGAGGAAAGAATTAGAAGATATAACAGCTATTGATAAAGCAGGTCTGGAGCTAGTGATGACAAATATTGAAAGGCTGGTGGTGGTGGGACCGCAGCAACAGGATGAGAATAGTAGTGGTGTTGGATTCTTATACAAGTCACTTCCCATGCAAGCTACAACTACTGAATGCCTTTCAGGATCGACGGTGTTTGATAATTCGGATATCAACCTGGATACTTTCAGTTTTATCCACCAAGGATTGGACTATCTCTTGAATGGACTGCAAGCTACAGAGTATTTTGGCCGGTCCAACATTATGCCATCACCGGCGGTGACGGTGAGAACAACATCAACGGAGGTAAACAATAAAGGTAATAATAATAACGAAGAACAAACTTCAATACAGGTTCCCTTGATGCCGCAGATCGGGAATACCCCTTATTCACAGAAGAATGGAACAAGACAGCCTTCGCCGTCATTTTCTGCTGAAAGTTTCAATGTGAATTTCAATAATTATAGAACCGATGATAACATTAACAACAGTAGCGGAGGTCAAGAAGGTAATGTTATAGACACAACAGAGATTCAGAGTTTTATCGATACAACAAATCTTTACCCATCAGCGGCATCACTTTCTTATTCTGATGAGAATCTGGTTCTTCGACATTTTTTCAACCGGTTACTCCCACTTTTGGATTCTCATCCGAATAACCCATGGCCTGAATTGGCATTGAGGTATTGTGATTTCGAAATTGCAAGAAGTTGTTTCTTGTCCTTGTCATGTATACATTTATATGGGAGTAAAGGTGGACACGAGTATTATCGTACGGGGATGATCCATATGAATAGCATGATGAAGTATTTGATCAAGTATATCAACAATACTGGGACAATAGGTGAGAATGGGACGTTGAACTTGGAGAGGAAGTCTAATGACGAGATGAATGATGAGATGAATGATGGGATTAATGTGGATCGTATTGTTGGTGATTTAAAAGAAGAGGCTATTAATCAAAAAAGGTCGACTTTTTTTGTCATTTTGATCTTGATCTACGTTCATATCTTGTTTGCTATTTTGGAATCTGGCAAGTCGGTATTGAGCAGGATTTTTTTCAAGTTATTCAGTACCATTGCCAATGATTCCATCTTCAAACTGGTCTTGGAGAATATCGATCAGTCGCAAACTTCAATTTGTATTCTTTCATGGTACGATACCATAACCGCAGTGGAATCTCCTGATTGCCGATTACCTTATTGTGACCCACTGTGGTATGGTGATAAGAATAGCGAGATATCATTAGCCAAGATGGTGGGTTGTCCAGGGGAGATCTTTGCATGTATTGCAAAGATTTGTCAATTGAGGTTAGATTTGAAAGACAAGAAGATGGCGGAGAATAACAACGATGAAGACAATAGTGAGTCTTTACAGATAAGATATGACGATATTAAGTTCGGATTGTTAAATTATCGTGATTATGTAGTTCACCGGTTGAACAGGAATGGGTTGGTGAAAGATGATAATGTTGATTTGAAACCTGAGGATGATTATGATGTTAGATTACGTGGGGCCCAATGTTGGGCTTTATCGGCGCTAGTGAAACTCGAGGCCACTGTAAGGTTCTCTGATTCACAGACAAAAATTGAGATGTTGATCAATGAATTTATCATGTGTTATGGATCGATGGATCCAGAATGTACCACTGTGGTGCAGATGGTGTGGCCCGTTTTCAACATTGGTTGTGAATGTGTGACGCAAAGGCAACGGGATTCGTTGCAAGTATTTATTGATAAATTGAATCTGAATGGGCAAACAGGGGTTTTGAAGACGATGAAGAAATTGGTGGAACAATCATGGCGTACTGGGGAGAGTATGTCGGAGATTTTGTCGGGAAAAGAGTGGTTAGGATCAGGGACTGATTTCCTACCACTTTGAAAAAAAAAAAAAAAAAATTTTCTTTAAAAAAATGATTACTCTATATAGGATAATAATCGAAAGAAAATAATCATATAAGAATTAGATTGAGTAATTATATATATAGAAAGGTACATGGGAGATTTAATATCGTAAACGTGGATGGAAAATTACAGAAGAAAATAAACCCAAAAAAACAAAAAAAAAATTTATCAAAAATTATTTAATTATTTAAAAAAGCTTATAATTTTTGCATAGCGGCAACATCAGTGGATTGAACGTGATCTTCATCCTCTTCAATCTTGGCTTGCAATTCATCAATGGAGACCTTGTCATCCTCGACAACCAAGTTGATTTGCAATTTCTTGATACCGAAACCAACTGGGATAAAAGTATGAGCACCCCAAACCAAACCATCTTGTTCAATGGATTTAACGTTAGCCAACATTTCTTCCAAGTTAGTTTCATCATCCCATGGCTTAACATCCAAGGTGACAATAGATTTAGCAGCTGGCTTAGCACCTTTAGCAGCTTTCTTGGCAGCGTATTCAGCTAATCTCTCTTGCTTTAATTTCTCAGCAGCTTCATCAACTTCTTCATCATCTGAACCGAAAAGATCAACGTCATCGTCATCTTCTTCAGCAGCAGCAGCAGAAGCAGCAGCAGCTGGGACAGAACCGGCTGGTAAAGTGGAGAATTCATCAGTGAATGAGGCAACGTGGTTAAACCATCTAGCAAAGTGTGGGAACTCCTTTTGGAAAGCCTTGTAGACGGTAACGTCAGCTTGACTAGCTGAAGTGCTAAATGAAATAGAATAAAATGTTAGTATATCAGTATTATAAAATTGACATCTGATAGATGGATAATTATAACTTTTGAAAAAAAAACCCGTGTGGTTTCTTTTCGCAGGAATTGAGAATTCAATGAATTATTTCATCATATTGTTGTTTGAAAAGCCAAATATAATCAGTAGTTTGGAATTTTGATACTCATTCGATGGGTCTTGAAGTCCATCTCATAAACACGGACCAAAGAATATGTTCATCATCTAAATTTGGAATTTTTTTTTGAAAAACTCATATTTGAAATAATAATCGAAATCAAAAAAACCTATCAATGTTGTTCTCCTCAATTGAGACCAACATGTTATAATTATCATCATCATGATAATTATCTTCTTTTAAGCTACCGTTGTTGCTGATGGTGATGGTGAAATATATGTGAAGATCAACGAAGCAAACGTGGAGCAATTAAAAGAAGACAAGTAAAGTAACCAAAACATGGAAAGAATCACTTACCCTTCGATATATGACTTGTCAGCTAAGAAAGTGTTCAAAGCTGAGACTGATTCAATCTTGGAGAAGTCTGAGAAACTCATTGTGATATTGGCTTTATATATATATAATTGATGGAAGGATGATCGATCGATTCATCAATATTCAAAATTCTGAGGTGAAAAAATTTTTTTTTGGTTTTTTTTTTTTTTCTTTGGGCTGAAAGACATACAGGGGCTGTCCCCAGTTGTCTAAGAGTATTATCCGGGTAACTCTGATGGGAGTGTTTTTAGGGTGCGATTATATTGACACGTGCCAAAAACATAGAAGTTTGATAGAATGACAGACAGTTCAAATTCAAGGCAAAAAAAAAAGGATCTTTCTTATTAAACAAACAAAGAAACAAAAATACAAGGAGACAAAGGTACAAAGGAAAGAAAGAAGGAGACAAGGAAAAGGATGGCAGAGTTACAGAAACAATTGTATCCACAGGCACTTACCACTTCTTTAGCGTCGCGTTTGAAGAACGAGAGCACAGGGCTCTATGTCACTCTCGAACAAGGCCGTTCCGCGAGGAGACATGCCTCTCAGGCTGTCAACTATGCAGAGTTGGACAAGGAGGATTTTTTGGAAGATGATAAGGATGAAGATTTTGTGCTGGACAAGTATACACAGTCGACTTTGAAGAATGTTTTCCAAAACAACATTGATGTATCCAGACTCGAAGGAAGGCCCGCTACTTTGACCAAACATATTGAATATGATGAGAATAGGATGATTTATAATGCAAGTCTACCCGAAGTATTGATCCCTATCAAAGTTTCATGCGACCACCAGGCCAACAAGATTGTTGATTTTTTCATGTGGAACCTGAACGAACAACTCATTTCACCGGAACATTTTGCTGCAATAATGGTGCAAGATTTGGATCTTCCCAACTCGTTCCAACAAAACATTGCCAATCAGATCAAACAACAGATTGAAGAATTCCAACTGGCACCTGTTTTCCCCGATACTGAGATCCATGTAATAATCAACTTGTCTGTCAACTTGGATACCAATTTTTATGAGGACAAATTTGAATGGGATTTGGCTAATAATGATTTGACCCCTGAAGAATTCGCCTCAACGGTGTGCAAAGATTTAGGGTTATTACCAGAATTTAAAGCTGCCATTGCCCATTCATTACATGACACAATTTTGAAGTTGAAAAGAGAATTTGCCGACAATAATCAATTGAGTGTCTTACAACATTATGATATCTCCAAATTAAACTTATCATATCAAACATCACCACCAAGTTATGGTTTCAATGTGGATCAACAGGGGTTGAGGTATGACATGAAAAATCTTGGTGAAGGCTGGTCCCCAACCGTTGAGACATTGACCAAATGGGAGATTGAAAAGAGAGAAATTGAAAAGGAGAGAAATATAAGGAGATTGAAGAGAGAAACTATGAGAGTTGGTGATGATTTTAGTGCTCCAAAGAGAAGGGGAAGGAGAAGAAAAGATGAAATGTAATTTTAGAACAAATCTTGTAATAAGGTTGTTATGTGTATATTATTATTATTATTATTAAGATGATCATTTATCATTTATTGAAAGATATTGGTTATCTATCTATCTATCTGTAGGTGGCTTTTCCGTATAAAAGATGTACGCGCTTTTTTTTTGTTTTTCATTTTCTCTTCATATTTCACATGCTAGCGGCAGATAAACAACTATCACACCAGTGACCAAACAAACAATGAGTGAAACAGATCCTACGAGAATAGCACAACTGTTTCTCAACAGTCGTGCTAATTTGAAAACACTTATTCCCATACGCAAATTTGAATCAATACTCAAGTCAATTGACCCCAATATACGACCAGAGACTGCCAACGACCTTTATGAACTGCTCAACTCACAAAACAACAGGCGAATCAAGGATACGAATCATAGATTTCGTACAGAGTTGGGTGGTATTACCGTTACCGAGAATAGCTCAGTGCACCAAAGACAAATTGGTGGTGGTGGTAATACAGAAGACAAAGAAGAAGAAGAAGAAGAAGATGATGATGAGGACATCCGTGTGCAATTAAGAGATACCGACCGAGACACGTTGGAGACAATCATGAGTGGTTTGGATCTGTTGAATCAACACGTGTTGCAACAGATAACTGAGTTGCAAGAGCTGAGCGATCGTCAATTACGAGAGATTGAGGATCATGTTGATGATTTGAGCGACTTGAAATACGGTAAACTCGATTTCATGTCCTCAATTTCAGAGTCGTATGAGTCCTTGGATAGGTTAGAGAAGAAGTTACTAGAGAAGATCAATACCTCTACCAATCCATAATACTTGCAACAATTTATATATATACACAGAAAGAAATATCATCATTTCTCAAACAAAGACACCATCATCCAACTCTGCCACTTTCAATTCCTCATCATCATCATCACTACACCATTTCCAAGAGTCAAACTTCCAATTCAACCCGCTGAAACGATCCACGCCAAACTGCAACCCGCTCAGCTCTTCTACAGACCCTGTCACCGGTGATGATCTGATATAAGTGAGCTTGCCAATCCGTGAATGGATTAAGGCCATAACACACATGGCGCACGGCTCGTGGGTTGTATAGACGTGATAGTTCAAACATAGATAGTTTTTCTTCACAGACTCCGTTTGTTGTTGTTGTTGCTGTTGCTCTAGTTTTTGACGACGGGTGAGTTCTGCTTCTGCAATCTGCTGGATGCAATCAATAATGCTATGTGTGAGAGGGGTCTTGCTCTCCCTTTTATCCTTTTGCATTAAGATGGTTTCATCATTTTCAGGATCTCTGAATATGGTCACAATGGGCAATTCCTTTTTTATAATAAAAAGTGTTAGTATTATCATTTAGATGTTGAACATATTGAAAATAAAAGAAAAAAACTTACTCCATTTTGATCTAGTGTACGTGACAACTGTGCAATCTCTTTTAAATATTTACGCTCCTTATCCACTGATATCCTCACTTGATTCAACTCTTGTATCACTGGATTCCCCTTCCATATCATCGGCCAATACTCTGCCCCCCACCGGTCACTAGTAGACTTATCGTAGGGGTAATTATTCGGCACCTCAACGCTCGACAATACCAACCCATCTTCATCTTTTTCCAATCCGTACTTAGAAAGCGCTGTGAAAACATCCTCACTTTTGGTAATATACCCTTTACTACAAATTATTCCACATAAAACTAAGGAGCCATCGGGTCCTATCAGCTTTTTGAGTCTTTTCAAGTGTTGAAATCCAATTGGGTCATGGTCTGAGATCTCAGTCTTGACAAATTTTAAGAACTGGGTGGATTTCTGTGCTGGGAATTCCAAAGTCCAAGCAGACTCGAGTTGTGGAGTCTTGTTGAAGTCGAAAGAGGAAGTGTTGATGATCTTCTTCAAACAACCATCAAAGATAAATGTCTCATAATTTATCTTGTGAGGTGATCCCTTGGCCATTTTCCGTTGTTGTTTGTAGTTTGTACTATCTATCTCTTCTTTGATGATTGCATTTTTCAAAAGTATTTTTTTTTTTTTTTTTTGTAAGGAAAGATGCATAAGGATAGATAGATGACTTGGATCTGTTTCTTGTCACCCCTAGATCCACAGATAAGATAGATGATCCCATTGATCGAAAAATATCCACATGTTGCCACAAAAGATGAGGATACTGTTGACCAAGAATTTCAAAATTTAATTCGAAATGTATCGATTTCACCACGCGACAGCAGCTCGTCTCAATCACATGCAGTCGACACCATCTACCAGAGACTGACACAACAAGATTACTCACATACACAATTGATAGACTTCGTGATCCACCAGTTATTGCAAAATAAACAGGATAACAGGTTGACCAAAGGATATGAGCTCGGCTCGGATTTCAATGTCAATGGCAAAATTTGTTGCAAGACCAACAGTTTTAACGTGTCATTTTTGAAATCAACTCCATGGAAGATCCTCCATCTCAAGATCGGCTCAGTAGAGTTTGTTAAACTCTTGTTATATTATAATTGCTTTCTCAAGGTAGAATGTGAAGGAGTATGGAACCAAATCCAGTTGTTTGGTCAAAATTATCAACTGTACCACTACAACAATAATGCGCCAGGCAAGTTTATATCCAAAAATAGAATGTTGTACAGAGAGGCGTATCAATTAAAGAAATTGAACCCTATTCCGGACGAAAAATTAGAACTCTTAACTCAAATCTACCCCCTTCACTTCAAACATAAAATACCCACCAGTGCGAAGAATGTGCCGAAAAAATTCAGAAAGATTCACCTGATATTGGGTAAAGTGATCATAAATCACAGGTCATGCAAGTACCCTTATATCATCGACAACATCTGTCCAGCGATGCAAAATTATCGGGGGAATGATATTAGGACTGTCGGGTCAGACCCGAAGCAAGTGATCAAGTTTGTTTGTTGTGTGGTGGACAAGATTTTCCCCTTGGAGTGTTTTGGAAGTAAATATAACAAGAGTATGGTGTTGCAGAAATTGCTGCAATACATCCTAGCCTCACGACTGGAAAGAATCACTAGATCTGGTCTCTTAGATAACATAGTCATCAAAGATATCAAATGGTTGGCGACAAACAAATGTATCAAGTTGAACAAACAGGATTTCCAAAAACGCAGACAGCTTTTCCAAGATTTCTTATCCTGGATGCATAACCATTTCGTTTGTAAATTAGTGGCATGTTTCTTCCATGTAATCGAGATGCCTGACTCGTTCTTATATTATAGGCATCATTTGTGGAAAAAGTTGACCAAACCTTTTATGGATATGTATTTTGCCAAATACTTGGACTCATCAACTGCCGAAAAACCGGTGTATTCATTCGTGGAGTGTGAGAAGATACAAGGAAAATTGCGACTCATCCCAAAAGCTAAAAATTTTAGAGCAATCAATGTTCCTTTCAAAGGTACTCCGAATGAAAAATTCCTTTATTGGAGTTATTTGAACAATGAGGTGAAACCAGTACGGAAATTATTATTGCAAGCAAGAGTCGATAAGAACTCCAAAAACTCGTATTGCTTTTCTATTGGTGATATTTCCAGTAAGATTTCAAGTTATAGAGAGAAAATCTTGGCTGCTTCAAACGGGAAGAGACAGGAGTTTTATTACATTAAATTCGATGCCCAATCATGTTACGATACGATCCCAAGGGAGAAAGTAAAACATTGTGCTCAAAAATTGATCCCCGAGGGGCAGACATATATTTACCGTCAGATATCCGCAGGCAGAGATTTGAATAAGACGAAGAACTCAAGTATTCTTGTGTCAATGTCAGAATTTGAGAAATTGAACATGGTCCAGAATGGGACCCATTTTTTCCAAAATAAGTTTCTTTTTGATCAGAATAGAACAGTAGTGTTAAGATATGAAGATGTGATGAGGATTATCGATACCCAGCTAGACGATGTCGTGGTTCAAGTGAAACGGCATCATTACTCCAGGAAAAATGGTATTTTCCAAGGATTTCCCCTCTCTGGAATTTTTTGTGACATCGTGTATGATGAATTAATCGACACGTACTTCAACTACATTCTAATGGATGAACAAAGCCTAATTTTAAGGATCGCTGATGATTTTATGGTGATATCCACAAATTCCAACCAAATCAGGCGAGTTCTCACCCAAACCCAACAGGGATTCGGTGAGTTTCACGTCAAGATCAACAACGATAAGACAAAATTGAAAATCAAACCATTGAAAAATCCAATTACAGATCCGGATGATGTTCTCTTCTGTGGATTGACCATTGACATGAAGGACCTCAATGTGATGAAGAGGCACGACAACTATGGCAGCAGTATTTCGTTCACTGGCAGGACATACCGACAATTATACACCAAATTGATATGGCTTTTCAAGACCAGGATCCACAACAAGTTGATCAAGCCGCATAGGGCAGACTACATGGAGCTAAATTTGGTGAACACGATGCATATTTTGAAAAACACTGTGGAATTATTTTTGGTGAACAGTAAAAAGATTGATGTTGTTCAAGATACTTTTAATGAGACTAAGTTTGTAAAATTTTGTGAGGAAATTTTACTGATGACATGGAATGTGTTGAAATTGAACGATGGAGTAGGTGAAAGAGAGCTGAACCGGATGTGGTATCCGATCGTTGTTGAGGAGTGTCTCAAGGTTATAATTGAAGTATTGATAAAAAACAACTTCAAGTGATGATTCATTAACGATAAAAAAACGCAAAGATGAATATTATATTCGAATGACATTTAAAGTAGTTACCAAGGCACCAATCACATATTCTATTCTAATTGCTGACTTCCTTCTTCTTCAGAGGTTGAATAGAATAACACACCCAAAAAAATCATGAGTGTTACATTGTGTATACATCTTTTTTTTTCCTGAATTGAATTCTATTAAAGTTGAAAAAATACATCTTCTAGGTATCTTAACGCATATATATGACTTTTATTCAATCAATCTAGGAATCCTAGATTCTCTCTATTTTGCAGTTCTCTCAATCTTTCCATTTCTTCTATACCACCACTTTTCTTCAACATATTACCTTCAACAAATCCACCCAACTCTTCTTGGAAATTATCAGCCAATGATATCTCTCTTTGGAGATCCCTCAACCTCTCTGCTCTTTCTATAGCCGCAAGTCTACCCTCATGATTTGGGTTCAAGGCAACAACCTCCGATAAGAGGGCGTCTCTGATATCGTTCAAATTTTCATTTGGACCAGGTAAGGGTAAATTGGGGAAAATTTTGGCATTAGGATTCTTGCTCAATTGCTCAGTACACTCTTCAACCAATTGGAAAGTTTCAAAAGCTCTTTCCAAATCATCTTTCAAATCCATGACTAATTCTTCTTGCAAGTTGAAAAATTGCTGTTCTTCACATACGGTATTTAATTCACTCTCCCATATCCTTTTCCAATTATGTTTCCCATCGGTGATATACTCGTTCACCAATTCCAACTGCTGCTTAGACACTTGCAATTCCTTGGCAACAAATGTCAATTGCTTCTTTGGAGGTCTTACTCTTCTTTGGGCAACATCCTTCCGAAGAGCCTCGATCACATCTTGTAAATCATCAGTCTTGGTCAACAAGCCTTCACAGTCTTTCGATAATTTAGTTCTACAGGACTTCATATAACTTCTGTTAGATGACTCTGACACGTTGTATCCCGTTTCTTTGAAATCTTTCACCTTTGCTAACATTAAATTCACAGATTCAGTGAATGATGTCTTATTGTCAAGATTCACTCTTCTGATGACAGACAAGTCTCTTTTGATCTCTTCGAGTTCCTTCAACTCAGTATCTGAGAATTTAGTACCCTGAGATGCCACCTTCTTTGTTATATCTGGTGTTGCAGATTTCAGTAGCTGTGGCTGAGATTCAATTTTCGAGTTGAGACTGATATCTTTCAATGCCGTTGCCAATGTTTTTTGTAAATCAGCCACTTGAGTTGTTAAGGTGTTGATTTTAGGCTCCAAATCCTTCCATCCAACAGTACTTGCGGTTGATTCCACTTCATGTAATGAAATAACGGTTTCATCTTTAATATCTCCTAAGTTCTCCAATTCATATGATACATTGGAATTAGGATCTTGAATATATAAATCAGGAAATGATGAACCACCCGGCGAATATGCAAACTTTTCGACAAATAAGAGCCTCAAAGAAGCTGTAGTCAAACTACCACTAAGCTGCACCTTTTTCACTTTCTGTCCAATTTTGAGATAAACATTTATTGACTCATCCGTATCATGATTATCCTGTTCTCCAGCTTTTTCCTGATTATTGAATTGTTGTTGTTGTTGTTGTTGCTGTTGTTGTGGATCTAAAAATCCATTGCTTATAAGTGGAGATCCCTTACTTGGAGTTCTATCTCCACGACTCTCCAGTGAAGAAATCCTCATGGGCAAGTCTGAATCCCTTTCGGGTGTGAAGTTAGCGAGCTTAGCATATTGATAAGCTGAAAATCTTTTAGAGGCCCGCCTTCTCAAGGAGTCACCATTTTGTAATTGCGATAAAGCATCTTTGCTTTCACGGCGCTGTTGCTGCAGTTGTTGTTGTTGTTTTTGTGGTGTGGTAGTTACAGAGGCCAGAGTGTTGCCGTTTGTAGACAAGGGTGATTGTGGTGTAGGTGAATTTCTATGCAAATCTTTGGATGCAGTTTGGGGTTCAGAAATTGTAGGAATCGATGGCGAGAAAGTAGAAGAAGATGAAGAAGACCGGATGGGTATTGTGGATGGTCCGGAGACTGATCTCGTATTTTGTTGTTGTAATTGTTTAACAGTGGCCTGCTTCTTTTTCAAGTTCTGCAATAAGTTAACAATGATATCTCGAATGACGGGCAAAAACTTGTCCAAACTTTCCTGGGATGGCTCTTCACATAGAGCTTCTTCCAAAACCAATCTCAACGAATGAGGAACATCACCCAAGTCGGATACATCCACACCTGCATTTGAGAAAGCTCTACATGCAACTTTAAACTCGTTTCCCAAATCAACGTAATGATCCGAAACATCGTTTTCAGTCGCCTCATGCTTGGACCACTGGGTTAGTCCCTCGAGTAATTTCTTTGTTGCTACAAGAAGTCTGGTGACACTTGACTCAATTGTACTGAGCTAGAAAGGCAAATAGTTTGGTTAGTAAGTGCTGCTGGAGTTATAAGGGACAGTCAGAAAATCAGACAGAGTAAAAAACGACTCTTACAGATTGTCTCTTTGGTAGTGGTGATGACATCGCCGTAGGGGTGGGGTGATCAATGCAATGTTGAGAGATGTGACAGTTCCATTCGACGATGAATAGATAGATAGATGTTTCTTTGCTTTGGCTGTTACCGGTTGGCAATTGATTTTTTGATTTTTGGCACTGGATGAAAGAATCTAAGAATCTTCGCGCGCGGTGCGTTTGTTTATTTTTTCTTTTTAGGCGATGCGTTTCAATACTTCAATTAGATTAAAGTGGTGTAACAGAGATAGATAGATAGATAGATAGATAGATCTAAGCATATCAAGGATAGAGGGGCAAAACACACGTGCATAGCCATTAGTAATATAAACAAATAATAATAATAATAATAATGGAGCAAGATGTGGTGGTGCTGGAGGTCCCTGACTCAGATGTGGAAATGGGACCCATCGCCAAAGTTGCATCCAGTAGGAGAACTCAGAAGATGGTGCGACACAACAAAGGGCCATTGTTCAGCTCTAGACAGTTGAGATCCAAGACTTTTGCACAACGTCATGTCTACACTGTGGACCTTTGCAACTTCCTCGGTCTTGAAAGTGAGAAGAATTTGCAAAGGCTTGCTTCCACTAGCACCGATGAACAGGTGATGAATCACTTAAACGAGATATATTTGCACAAGAAAAGGCAATATGATGACAAAGGACTCAAGAGACACAAGTTCAACAAGGAAACATTCCAAGTATATGTTGAAGATTTCAAGAAATACGAGTCAAGTCGGCAGGGGAAAAGTTTTTATGACACCATTGAAGAGGAAAATGAAACTCGATCCCTTAGTTCAAAGGAGAAGACACCAATTCCCAGTGTTGTAGCTAAAGTACAAGCTAAAACCATAAAGAGGAAAATTAATAGCTCGGTAGATCACCTCATACCCACAAACAAGATGAACAAAACTGAGCATCCAAAAAAGTCTAAAAAACCCAAAAGAGCACCATTTGAAAAATCACCTCGTATTGCAATCGATGAGAAATCGCAAACAACTACTGAAATGGTACCCAACTTGGAGTTCCCTGACTCGCAGCTGTCAGCAGTGCATACAGATCACGAAATGGATCCCGAAAAATTACCCACAACAAATAATCCAATGACTGAAATCGATGATAATACCGTTTCCGAGATATCAAATAATATCAATCTGGACGAAAGTACCACTGAAAATGATATACCGCCATTAAAAGCACCAACAGCACAAGGAATGACTACCACTGCGACTATTGATCAATCGCAATATTTAAGGAGATCCTTACGTGAAAGGAAATTCTCTCAGAATCATGTATATACTGTTGATTTGTGTGCATATTTAGGTTTACTGACTAGAACAGAGTTGGATTCATATTCATCCAGTGGAGTACCCGATGAAGAAATTTTCAGCAAGTTGGATATATTGTACGAGAAAAAAAGGCAACATTATCCCAATCTCAAGATCAATAAGTTTAAATTCTCCAATTTTCTGTCTCATTTAGAACATCATACTAAGAAGTATCAAAGGCAAAAGGAGGTCATTTCAAATCAACCAGATACCTTTTCATCATCTCAATTGCTGAGTTCATCTGATGAAGATGACTTATCAGCAGAGGGAGAAGAAGACGAGGATACAGAAACCGCCGCATTCTCGAAGGAGAGAAAGAAATTAAAGGGGGTATTACCGTTTTCTTATTTGAAGATGCAAGGTGTATTGAATCATAACAATAGAAAATCGTCATCATCACTAAGGGAGAGAATATATAACACTGGTGGTGCTGTTGGAGTGGCGAAAAGGAAAAAACGGAAGTTACAACAACGTACGGATATCTTTGACGACTTCATTAACGATGATATTGAGGAGGACAAGGAGCAAAGTGAACTCTCTATTGAAGGTTATATTCAAAATGATAAGCCAAATTTCAACGGAATAGATCATTTTGTGGGACCACGAATTTTTGACATCTCGGATGAGCTGTCGACGAATTCAGATCCAAGTGATGTTGATCAAGAAGAAGAAGAAGACTCCGACATGGAAGTTTTAGGATCATTCTCGAGTCTGTCACAAGTATTATTCGGACAGGCAGAAGAGAGCAGATCAAGCGGGATCGATTATATGCTTAGCAGGCCGGGGAATTCTAGCTCAAAAAAGACTCACCCAAAACTCACTACAAAACACAGAGGGCATCACAGAGCTAACCAGTATTCAAGCAAAAAAAATATTGGTACTAGCACATGGAGCACAAAATCCAAGCGTATATACCGAAGAGCAGGTGTTGGGAGTGGCACAAATGAAACCAAGAGACCAAGATCGATGATTCAGCCACGATTGCCATACTTTCTCAATGATTCACATATTAATACAGATGATCAATTACCGAAATCCAATACACCACGATTCAACCATACTGGGGATCAAAGAAAAGATTATAAAAGATATATAACTGAGAAATCCTTATCATTCGAAGAAGACAACGAGGATAATGACGATGATGATCAGATACAAAGAAAGGACAAGAAAAAGAAACAACACATTTCTAGAAATTTTTATGGAGTGGCTCCAAATCTCTCTATTCACTCACTCTCAAGGATACCTCAATCTTATACGACGCAACTCGAGACAGAGAGTCATAAATACTCCGTTGTCAAAACAAAGAATTACGCTTCAAAGGAGAATTTGAATCCATTAGAGCCGGCTGGAATTTACCTGATTCCAGAAGAGGATCATAATCATTCTGGGGTTGAGTTAATTGAAGATTATGAATTTTTTGGAAATTCTTCATCTACTCATAAGTTTAATGAGATACATAATGCACACAAAAAGGATATTGAAATTTTACAATCCTATATGGAGCTTAACGCTGATATCAGTGAAACCATAAATTTCAAATTGGAAGAAACACAGTTCATCTTGTCTAGAGTCAATTTGAACGAATCACCCAAAATTGTGAAAAGGGCTTTCAATGAACTTAGAAATTCCTTGTCGAGGCAAAAATCAGCCTTGAAGGAGGATATGGGTAAAATTGAATTTTTCCACAAGATTGCCCAATGGTTGATCACAACAAGAGATGTATCATCACAATATACGCTCAACATTTGTCAGGAACTTTTACAAACTGCTGAAGTGTTGATGGGTAAAAATATGAGAATTGCCCTTGATGCCAGAGACCCATCCAACAAATTCATCTTGGTATTGATATCGTTGATGGTGTTTAACTTAATAATTTGCCACACAATCTTGACTCGTAACCATTACAAAGAAAAGGATCACAACAAGATTGAGAGTGTTGTAATTGCGCTCATCAGATCATACTTCACATATATGTTTTCCTGTGTTGATCCTGAAGTATTCAAAAATCTACTCAATCAATCCTCTAACACGATGTACTATGACTCCTTATCAATAATAGGTATGATCAACAGGTATGCACCAACACTATCGACATGGCCAGATTTACAGTTCAGTTTTCTGAAATTTGCCAATTCCAACAATATCACAAAGATGATTGAATACATTAGGATATACCATACTTTCATCACAGAACGGAATTGGAAGCCCGTTGTATTTATATTGAGATACTGCAAGAAATTGATGGGTACTTCACAGACAAGGCTGATAAAAAACACAATTGAGTTGATTTATGAACTTGAATTTGATGGATGGCCAATGGATGAGTTGATTGTTATCTCGATCTATGATTTGATCAGTCATCAGAAATTCGACGATTTTCCTGGTGAGAGCTCTAATGGATTGAAATATCAAATGATGGACTTGAAATACCGTGCCGATGACAGTATAATAGACTCTTATTTCAAGATTTTGACCCAATACGTATCAAGCTTACCCAGTGGTAGTAGGTCAATCTCATTAGTGGAGAAGATAATGCCAGTGAGTCGACTTGAATCGGATTCGACATCGGAATCAATCTTGATCAACAGAGTCAATGTGTTATTGGTGTACTCCAAAGTTTTCCAAACTAATTTCAACAAGCAATTGAACATCCTTTTCAAAAGCACACTCGACTCTGAATGGAGACTTTGCCTCGCGTTTGATGCTCAATGCCTTTTGATCGATATCAGACTCGACAATGGGGCTAGAAAGATATCGATGGACTCAATAGTGGACATCACGCTGAGATATGTGGACAGATTTAATTCAGAGCTAGCCATCAGGTTGGATACATACACGGTACAATGCGGTTGTAAATTCGTACACAAGATCATCAACAAGATTTCCCAATTGTACGATGATAATGGGGACAAGATCAAGAGACTTGATTTGTGGAAAATTGTTCGTGAATTGATGAAACTCAAGTACCATGCTACATCGATGCTTGATGGGATATTATCCAATGTGGTATCGTTGTTTTATGACTTTGTCAATAAACTTACATCATCATACGGGGATGATGATGATAATGATGTAGAGGATCAGTTCCTTCAGACCCAGTTATATCATCTGTTGACAAATACACTAGGGCTGCAAATGACAATATTCATCCCAAAACATGGCAACAGCGTCATTGATAAGGTTTCACGATTGGTAAGACTTTGGTGTGACTTTTCTAACTTACTTGTGAATAAGAAGTTGATGGATTGGAGTGAAGTAGTAGAAATTCATTGGAATGATATAGCTGGGGTGTCACAGAGAGAATTTTTTGAATTGATCTTGTTGGAGACCATTCTCGATGATGATGCCATACACCACGGACAGGATGATGAAACAAGAGATCAAATGATGAACTCGATGATTTTTTTGAAACTGTTTTCACGTCACATTGTCAAGTTAAACGATACCGAGGAACGGATCATTTATCGATATTTGGGGAAATTGGTCAAGTTTTATGCCAATGACAGGATAATTTTTGCCAATTCTTTTGATATTGATGAAATCAACAACAGAGGTAAATCGATATCTCGAGTGCAAGTGGTGATCAGTTATGTGTATTATTTGAAGAAATTGTCGAGTGATGATTTTGTTCAAGCTGAGATGTTACTTGTGGAGTTGATCAATTCTCTTTACAAGGAAGTGGAAACATTATTGATAAAGACCATTAATCAATCAAATAATTGGTGTTTCCATTTCTCGACAAAAATTGTCAAATTTATAAACTATTCATGTTCAGAGTTGGTTAAGAATGTTGGTGAATTCACCAAATTACGTTCGAAATTACAAATCTCACATTATTCCAATATCGATTACGATGAGAATTTCAAGAAAAAATTAGCTGACCAACAGCACAAGACTTCCAATGTGGTTAAGATCATCGAAGATGAAATCTTGTCATGTTGTATCCAAGGTGTCGATGCAGATAAGAAATTCACCAAACTTTTAGAGGAATTGTTAGTGGATCAAATGAGTGATGAATTCCAAGATGATGTCTTGGAATCTCCAATGTACCCGATTACTGTATTAATTATATCGCATGTCCAAATCATAATCGAAGGAGGTTGTAATAATAGGCAAACATATTTGAACTGGTTCATGTTGTACAAATATATTCAGATCTTGGTGTCGAGTGTCATACATAGATGTTCGATCTCGGCGAGAGATTTATCATGTTTGATTGAATTGGTACCTCAATTATATTTATTACAACAGTTGAAATTCGCCCATGATGGAGTGCTGGAAGTTTATAGAAACTTGGTGATATCGTTACAATATCGGATGATGGGGATCATTTATATGATGTTATCCGGCCAAGGTGATGATCAGCAATTGTTTTTGAAGGCGATTAAGCCGTTACTTGATCCTATAGATCCATCATCTACTTCATCTTCTTTCACAACAACAACAACCATAGTCAATTCTACTACAAGTAGTGGCAATCACAATACCAATAGAGATATTATTACACAGGGACTCAAAAAGATCAATTCAGATTGCATGCAATGCATAAATTTTTACAATGATCGGTTGAATGAGTACAAGCTGAATGCAAGAAATATTCAAGAATACATCACACGGTGTGTTATTACAATTTCTGCATCGGATGCATTAACAAGTTTACAAGAAAGTGTTTCTGAATTTACAAGACTTGTGTCGGTGCCATTGTGTAATTCTTCAACGTTTGTGGAAGAGACATGGATTATTTAATTGAGATCAGGGGCAGGAAGTGCAAGTATTTATTTTATATAGTTAGGTGACTATTTCTTCAAATAAACTTGAAATGATTCTCGCAGTAGCATCATTGGTAATAACTTTTTCCATCATCTTACTCTATAGCATACTCTTACAACAGGCAGTATTTCCAAAAAGTATCCATGAATAGACATACACCAATAATCTAATATCATATACCATCTCAACATCTTCACCAATTATCAACTCCGCAGAGAAACAAAAAAACCCTGAGATGGATTGATCATTTATTATATAAATTGATTGATTACAATCACATACCTTAGAAATCGTTGTATTTTTGAAATTGAATTATTATATCTATGTTTACCCTCATATAAGTTCAAAGTTGTAAGATTGAAAGACTAAACAATCCAAATTGGATGTATACGTATATAGATATAACATACAATTGATGGATTAAGGGCTTTTGTAAGAATATCATATCATATCATATATAGATCAATCATAAACTTTATCTAAATCATTCCCATTTCTCTCTTGTAAATTTCTCTTCAGCAGATCATTGATAACCAGTTGAGTTGATTTCAATTTCTCCTTCTCCAAATTTTGACCTAATTTACCATCTTTAGCTCTCTTATCTTGCAATCTTTTCATTGCAGCCTCACCGGCCAGTTTTTTCAGATCTTCCTCTTTCAGTGATGATGATGTTGCCTTCTCGGTGGTATTGTCGACTAGAGATCTACCGGGACCTTTAACTTTTGGTTGTGATACCGGTTTCTTTGTCGTTGTCTGTTTTGTTGCTGTGGTGGTTGTGGTTCTTTGGTAAGTTTTAGGTGGTTTTGATTTTGTATGTGAGGTCGATGTAGACGGTGTTGAAGTGCAACTTCCCATTGTGAATATGTGTATGTATATAAAAGAGGTTATGTCATATCCCTATCTCTCTATCTATCTCTACTCCACATTCATTTTTAGACAATTGATTCATATTTCAAATACAGCCAGTTTTGTATTATGGAACACTACTTTCTCTTCCACATTTGTAAGAGAAAAAGGGAAGTGTACAAAATAAACAAAAATACACAATAAAAAAATGGAATTAAGACGGAGAATTTCCCAATCGAGTACTGCGGCCGGTAGTACTGAATGCAGATCAAAATATACTGTTAGTTTAAAAGACATGTTTGTAGATAATGGCATATATGAGATCAAACTATTTATAAGGCATCGAAGCCCGGTCTATATATCCAAATGTTGTTGAAGATGACAATTGGAGAAGCATTTCTCTTGAGAACAGGTAATAACAATGAGTTTGAATAGTACACCTTCATCTTCATCGGATGCCAAAGATCAACTCAATTCAAATCTTGATGATCTCCAAGAAGATGATCAACAAAAACAGGGCAACTGCAACAACAACAACACTGACGGCGACGACATGCTAGAAAGGCTATCGGATTTATCGAGGACGGTGTCGAGTTTGGATGCAACAGGAATGAAGAGGCTTATCATTGATCAGTCAAATTTCAATTTACATCAAGTTTTAGAATACATCAAAGACAAAACATCTGAACTTGGAGTCACGGAGAAATCCACTGGAGTTGAGCTCGATCGAGTCACTGTTCTCGGGGTTGATGACTCTGTATCCACTGTGGCCTCTGTTGGTGATATATTTGTTATCCCATTTTCTTTCTTAAAAGGTATCTTGACAGGAAGAAGAAGAAGAATAGGAAGACTGAAGAAAGATAAGAATGATAAGTATAGAAAAATATTAAATAAAGTTAGTGCAATTGTTGAGCCCGGTGAAATGTGTTTGGTGTTGGGTAGACCTGGTGCTGGATGTTCCTCTTTTTTGAAAACTGTTGCTGGAGAGATTGATCAATTTGTGAGGGTGGATGGTGATATCACTTATAACAATATACCACAATTGGAAATGATGAAAAATTTCAAAAGAGAAGTACTTTACAATCCTGAATTAGATATCCATTTCCCACATTTGACTGTTGATCAAACCTTGAAGTTCGCCATTGGTTGTAGAACTCCGGCTACTAGATTCGATAACTGTTCTAAAGAGGAATACATCTCAATCATCAGAGATATTTGGTCAACTGTCTTTGGACTCACCCATATTTTGGACTCCAAAGTTGGGAATGATTTTGTTCGTGGAATCTCAGGTGGTGAAAGGAAAAGAGTTTCCATCGCAGAGGCCATAGTTACCCATGGATCTGTATATTGTTGGGATAATGCCACTCGTGGTTTAGACTCATCTACTGCACTTGAATACGTCGAAGCCATAAGAGTATCTACAAACTTGATGAGAACAACATCATTTGTCACAGTTTATCAAGCTGGAGAAGATATTTATCAGAATTTTGATAAAGTTACTGTTTTGTATCATGGTTGTCAAATTTATTTTGGACCAACTAATCGTGCCAAAAATTATTTCATTGATATGGGATTCGAATGTCCTCCTAGACAATCCACACTGGAATTCTTGACCGCTATAACTGACCCCATTGGTAGATTCCCACGTAAAGGTTGGGAACATAAAGTTCCTAAAACAGTTGATGATTTTGAAAAATATTGGTTGAATTCAGATGAATATTCCTCATTAGTGAATCAAATTCAGTTGAAAAAACAAACCAACGACAATGGCTCATCATTTGCAAAGGAGACTATTAATCGGTTCAAAGAAAACCTGATGAGCGAGAAACTGAATCATCAACCATTGAGTTCAAGATATACCATCAGTTTTGCCGAACAAGTTAAGCTATGCACAATAAGAGATGTTCAAAATATCATTGGTAACAAAAACTACACGATGACAAGTCTTATTGTTGCATTCATACAATCATTGATTGCCGGGTCATTGTTTTATAACATTCCTGATTCCACTGATGGTGCATTCAGCAGAGGTGGAGTCATCTTTTTCTGTTTACTTTTCTTCTCATTGCAAGCAATAGCCAAGATCAATGTTCTTTTCGGTGAGAGACCGATATTGATGAAACAGAAGGGTTATTCTTTTTATAAACCTTCAGCTAATGTCTTATCATCTACAATAACAGAACTCCCAATCAGGTTTATCTCAATCATGTGTTTTTCGATAGTTGTATATTTCATGACCAACTTGAAATTAGACCCTGGTGCATTTTTCACATTTCTCCTATTTATCATTCTTACCGCACAAGTTATCACATCAATGTTTTCAATGGTTACTCTGTTTTGTCAAACCAGTGCTGCAGCATTGTCCATCGCTGGAGTTCTTGTTGTTACCACAGTCATTTATTCGTCATACATGATCCATCGTCCATCGATGGTTCCATGGTTTAAATGGTACTCATATATGAATCCAGTTCTCTATGGATTCGAACTGATCATATCAACTGAATTTCATGGTCGTAAGATGGATTGTTCCAATTTGGTTCCTTCAGGTGTTGGTTATGAAACTGTATCCGTTGTAAATCAAGTGTGTGGATTTACGGCGAGCCAGGGAAAGACATATGTCGATGGTGATTACTATTTGCTGGTGACATTTGAATATAGTTTTTCACACGTTTGGAGAAATTTCGGTATCTTGATGTTGTTTTGGGTTTCATTTTTGATTTTGAATTGTTTTGCCAGTGAGAAAATAAGACCAATGAAGAATGGGAGTGATCATCTATCGTTCATCAGATCTGCTAAATTTTCAAATGCTATTATCAGTCCAGATGATGAAACTTCATCCAGTAATGACCCAGAGAAGTTTATTAGACAGGGAAATAATAATAAAACATTCAATCAAGATTTAGATGACAATAGAATTATGCACCAGAAAGATGGCAAAGATAAAATTTTAGGTTCAGGTGACATTTTTATGTGGCAACATTTGAATTATTCTATAATCAATAACGATAATAAACCGATCAAATTACTAGATGATGTTCAAGGTTATGTGAAACCGGGGGTATTAACCCTGTTGATGGGTGAAAGTGGTGCTGGAAAGACAACGTTGTTGAACGTTTTATCACAACGAGTTGAAGTTGGAGTTGTTTCTGGAGATGTACTTGTGAATGGTAAACCGTTGAGTAATTCATTCACGAGAAGAACTGGTTATGTCCAACAACAAGATGTTCATATCTCTTTGTTAACAGTGAGAGAATCGTTACAATTTGCAGCCAGATTGAGGAGACCTGCTTCAGTAACAGAACTGGAAAAATTGGATTATGTCGAAAAAGTTATTGATGTATTGAAGATGAATGATTATGCTGATGCTATTGCCGGTGCAGAGGGATATGGATTAAATGTGGAACAACGGAAAAAACTTTCTATAGCTACAGAATTGGTTGCCAAACCAGATTTGCTTCTCTTTTTGGATGAGCCCACTTCTGGTTTAGATTCTCAATCAGCATGGTCTATTATTCAAGTGTTGAATGATTTGTGTGAGGCTGGTCAGGCAATCCTATGTACCATCCATCAACCTTCACTGATTTTGTTTGAAATGTTTGATAAGTTGTTATTATTACAAAAAGGAGGGCAAACCGTTTATTTTGGTGATATAGGACCCAATTCAAGGGATATCTTGCGATATTTTGAATCCAATGGTGGTAGAAAATGTCAAAGTTTCGAAAATGCAGCCGAATATGTTTTGGAACAGATTGGTGCTGGAGCAACGGCTAAATCTTCAGTTGATTGGCTTGAAAAATGGATCCACAGTCAAGAATACGATAAGATCACCAATGAAATAACAGAAATGATTATTGATCATGATCAAAAAATGAATAATACTATAGTTGAAAAGGAACAAGATTACACATATGCAATGCCATATTTTTACCAGTTAAAATTGGTGACTAGAAGAACAGCCACTGATTTTTATAGAGATATCAATTATATCAAATCCAAACTACTGTCAATGCTTATGGCTGGATTGATTGCTGGATTTTCATTTTTCAAAATCAAACATTCTGTAATTGGAATGCAAAATGGTCTTTTTGCATCACTTTTGGCAATAATTATCGCTGTACCAAATTCAAATCAAATTGAAAACAAGGCAATTGTATCTCGACAATTATACCAAGTGAGAGAATCCAAATCTAGTACTTTCCATTGGTCTGTATTGTTGTTGGCACAATGGATAAATGAGATTATGTATTCGGTTTTATTTTCCACGATTTATTTTATTGCATGGTATTTCCCCATCCAATTGGATAATTCAGCTGATAGACTGGGGGTTTGGTGGTTAAATTATTGTATTTTTTACCAAATGTTTTACGTCTCCTTTTCATTAATGATTGTCTATATGACACCAAATTTACCCTCAGCACAGGTGATTACCATATTTCTTTTCCAATTCATGATTGCATTTTCTGGAGTACTTCAAGGAGTACATATGATGCCCCAATTCTGGACATTTATGTATAAGGTTTCTCCACTCACCTATTTCATACAATCATTTGTTTCTATTGCTTTACATGATAGAGAAGTTCATTGTTCAAGTAGTGAATTATCATATCTTGTTCCACCAATTGGTCAAACTTGTGGAGAATATTTGGCACCGTTTTTGGAACGTAATTCGGGTTATATCATTGATGCAAATAATGATACCCGATGTGGGTATTGTGAATACTCTGTAACTGATCAATATTTGACCACAGTGGGGATCGAATACAGTAATAGATGGAGAAATGTCGGTTTTTACATGTGTTATATCTGCTTTAACATTATTGCAATGTTGATAACTTTTTACTTGTTTCAAGTGAAAAGGATTTCGATATTTGGTAAGTTGAAATGGAAGAAAATCAACAAATGAGAGAAATCTTAGTTTGAATAATTTGAATTGAATGGTTTATTATGTATCTTGTGTACAAATTTTTAAATCTAAAATACGAAAATTAAATCTATATACAAATTTGTATCATTTCCATGTATGTTGGTTCCTTGTCAGCTAATTTTTTAATATATGGTGAAGCTTAAAAAACTGACTCTTCTTCCTTACAGAATAATCCATCCACAGAGTGTAATTAGAGGGGGGAGGGTATGCTATATAATAAAATTACCCTTTTAGGCAGTCAAAAAATAATATATATAGATATCAGATTTGGAAACAGCCCCTGTATTACATAATACACAATAGAAGTGGGCGGCGGGGTTCTCCGTGGTGGCGGGCCAGATAACGCGGGATGCTTTAGATCAGAAGAAGAAAAGGAGAGGGCACATAAGAAGAGAGAAGATGATTGATAAAGTTTTATATATATATATAGTAAAGAGCATATACAGATAGATAGATAGAGATACCCGGGAAACAAGAAGATATACATATATAGGAAGAGTAATTGCGGATGTCCGTATGATAGATACTCTATGCCATTCTTCGAGTCTGTCTATGAGTCATTCTTATATATCTATCTATCAATATATACCATACATACATACATACATACATACAAAGAGAGAAGGATTGAAAAAGACTTCGATCCAACGGATAAGAAAAAAAAAAAAGAATTTGCCCCGTTGGCCCGATTGCCCCTTCCATCCATCAATTAGAATAGAATAATGGAATGAATGAATCTAATCATTCATCATTCATTCATGAAAACTATATAAATACCAATCTGTCTGGCAATTCTCTGCATGTTATGTTTTGGAACACACCATTATCCAAAATAAAAAATCACAAAGAATAAATAAAAATGCCAATTACATACGGTTCCCTTGACGGGGTAGAAATCTTTGGTGATATCGATGAGACTCCAAGATTCCCATCATCAAAGTCCACCACAACACCTCATGATATTCTCACTTCGGATGCCATCAAATTCATCACTTTACTCCATCGTACTTTTAACAAGACTCGTGTAGAATTATTACTGAACAGACAATTGTTACAACTGAAGTTGGATCTGGGTGAATCTTTAAAATTTTTACCAGAAACTGAATATATTAGACTGAACAAGACATGGCGTTGTAAACCACCGGCACCAGGGATGATTGATCGTCGTACTGAGATCACAGGACCACCAGATCGTAAGATGATTGTCAATGCTTTGAATACTGATGTCATGACTTATATGACTGATTTTGAAGATTCTTGTTCACCAACTTGGGAAAATATGATTTATGGACAAGTTAATTTATATGATGCAATTAGACTGACGATTGATTTTGAAATGAATAGTACTGGTAAAAAATATCAAGTTGATCGTTCAAGAAACCATTTACCAACGATTATGGTTAGACCAAGAGGTTGGCATTTAGTTGAAAAACATTTGTTGATCGATGGAGAACCAATAAGTGCTTCAATTTTTGATTTTGGATTATATTTTTGGCATAATGCTAAAAAATTGATTGAATTAGGTGTTGGACCATATTTCTATTTACCCAAGATGGAACATCATTTAGAACTGAAATTATGGAATGATATCTTTAACGTTCTGCAAGATTGTATTGGATTACCAAGAGGTTCTATAAGTGCCACTGTATTGATTGAAACTTTACCACTGCTGTATCAGATGGATGAAATCTTGTATCAATTACGTGATCATTCTGCCGGATTGAATTGTGGTCGATGGGATTATATCTTTAATACGATCAAGAGACTTCGTAATGATCCAAATCATATCTTACCCGATCGTGGTAGTGTTACTATGAAAGTTGGATTCATGAGTAAATATGTTACAAGATTGATTCAAGTTTGTCATAAACGTGGTGTTCATGCAATGGGTGGAATGCTGCTGCAAATCCCAATCAAAAATGATTTGAAACTGAATCAATTGGCAATGTCTAATGTAGAACTGGATAAATTGAGAGAAGTAATTGCTGGTCATGATGGTACTTGGGTACTGCATCCACTGTTGGCCCCAATTGCCAATAGAGTTTTCAATGAACATATGCCAACTCCAAATCAATTACATAAGAAGATCAATCCTGAAGTTGTTACTGAACTGGAATTGAGTGATACTCAAATTCCAGGTGGATTGATAACTACTGAAGGAATTAAGATTAATTTATATATCGGTTTAAATTATATGGAACTGTGGGTACGTGGACAAGGATGTGTACCGATTAATAATTTGATGGAAGATGCAGCTACTGCAGAGGTGTCTCGTTTACAATTATGGTCATGGAATAAACATGGTGTTAAATTGGCTGATACTGGGGAAAGAGTTAATATTGAATTGATTTCTAAATTGATTGATGAACAAGTTGAAGAGTTGAGTCAAGGAGGTAGAGAGGATAATCAATATGAATTGGTTGGCGATTTGTTGAAGAAGGAGATTAGTGGGGAAGTTGAATTGAGTGAATTTTTAACTTTACCCTTGTATGATCATATCTTGACCCTTACCGATAAGCCATATGATTTACAAAAATTGAAGTGAATTTTTTTTATTTTATGTATAAATAAATTATCATATAATCTATCATATAATCATCTTTTATTTTCCTGAGATTAATACGTTATATGAAATATGGTAAGAGCTATAAAACCACGGACAAACCGAGGGTTTAATTAATTGTAAAATAATGCCTCATGAAGGCATTTCCAATTAAAACCTCAATTATTTCTTCATCCTATATATATATATGTGATGCAATAGAAACCATACCTTCTGTTCTTTTATTTCTGCCAATAGGTTTATACACGTGATGTATCTATATATGTCTGTATGGAAAGAGAATGAGAGATGTATATGTATATAATATATGCATGCAACATACTTAAAAGTTGAAAATAATAACGTCATCATTGACATGACATTTCAATACACTTACCTATTCATTAGATAGATACATACACGTATATATATGACAGTCCCTATATCTCTATCTATATGTATCTTATCTATCTGTATATATATTATGTGTAGGTTTTATCAAAGGAATTGGACTTCATGACACTACCTTTCCATGGTGTATGCTTAGTTAAAGAGAGAGTGTGGTGTGTGTAGACAATGCCAAAAAGATTTGATCATTCCACCTTGTTCTTCGTAATTGGTATGTATATATCTATATATCTATCAATATCATTACCCACTCTCTATTACTCTACATCTATCTATCTATCTATACATCTATCTATCTATACATACACACACACATACACAAAGACAAAGACAAAGACAAATAGCAAAAGAGCGAGCAACAAACGCAAAAAAAGAAGCGACCAAAAAACGCAGTGGAAGCCCAAAAAATTCTTCTTTTTTTCTTCTGTTGCATTTTATTCTTTGAGCTGGCTGGCTCTCTTGGATGACGATGATCTGATCATATTCATATAACAAGGAACAAGGATAAGAAACAAGACATCCATACTATATACATACCTACGTACCTACTACACACCATGGCAAGTACCACCTTGGACGCCGACGACCCTTTGTTCACCACCACCACCATTGACACGCCCAGCTATGTCTCCTACATACCTTCTTTGGAAGAATTGGTTGATGCCTGTTGTCGTAATTCGGTCTCCTCACCTTTGCAACAAGATCATCAAGAACAAGAAAACAACCATACCCAACTACAAACACAACAACAACAGCAGCAACAAGAGCAACACCATCACCACCACATCCCTTCGATCACACAGTCCCCTGATCCATCATCTATATCAACACCATATAACACAATGGTAGCAACAACCAAAACTTCACCAACATCCAATATAACCCCTGAAAATTTTCAAATTTACGTCAACAAGAGTCATTGTGAAGAGAATTTACAATTTCTCATTGAAATTTATAGATATGAATTTATTTGGAATAAACTTTTCCAAAGACGTTCAAGTATTCTTAAATGTAAGAGTCAAAGATCCAATTATAATCATACATTAAATCATCAAATTGTTAATAATAATAATAATAATAATAAGAATAGTCCTATATTGACACTGCTGGATAAAGTGGAAGAATTGGAAGATAACAATAATTGTTATAGCTCAAATGATTTGATAAACAAGATTGATTTGTCATCTAATAACGGTGATGTTTCTTCGTTTGTCAATTTAGAATTGACAAATTCAACCATATCACTGCCCGAATCTTGGAACAATTTCGATCATTCATCAATCCGTGATGACTCTTCTTCAATAACTTCCCCTATTGACAAAGATGAGGAGACATACAAGATAGATGCAGATGAAGAAGATGAAGATTCATATCTACATCCTGAACTCAAGGCTAATGCTACTGATACAGGGATTGTTAAACATGAATTGATTCAACAATGGAAATTTATCATTTCCCATTACATCACACCCAATGCACCTTCCGAGATCAATTTACCGTTTGATATATCACAACTGATATTACATGAAAATGATGACAAACAAATCTTGTACCATTCACCTGAAATTTTAATTCAAGCGAAGAATTATGTATTACAATTGTTGAGAGAAAATATTTATGAAGAATATTTGGATTTATATGGTGGTGGGAATGATGATATAAGTGATTCATCATTCAATTCATCATCACCTCCAATTCATGCAAAAAAAAAAATGGAGAAACAAATTTCATCCACATCATCAATTTCTCCAACAACTAGTAGCTCGATTTCTTCATCTTCAAAACTAACCATCACCGCTTCAACAACAGGAAATCAATCAACAAATTCCATCATTACAGAAAAACAGATATCGTCGTCAAATAAACATAAATCAATTACCATGTCACATAGCAATAACTCTAGTAGTTCGAGTCGATTATCAAACTTTGCCAGAGTACACCATTTGAAAACTCATTTACAAACCAATTCACCAACACCTGATCGTAAACAACCATCTCATCATCATCATCATCATCATCATCAACAGCATAATGTGAGTAACATTTTACCACTTTTAAGAACTCGTTCACACACCTCACAACCATCACCTTCCTCATCTTCGTCTTCATTATCACTGCCGCAACCACCTTCAACACCAGCAACTAATCATTTGAAACTGGGGAAAGAAACATCATCACATATAATGAGCACAAGAGGACCATGTAATGTAAGAATTACTGAAAAATCATTGACCGATCCACCAAATGGATTTCTGATTCGTAGAGTACGTACTCATAATGGGAATGGAACGAATACGATATCTTTGGTGTCATCAACTTCATCATCATCATCATCGAATGATGTTGGGACTAATTGGGTTAAAAAATTGTTAAAACATTGATTGCTTTTCATTATTTTTTTCATTCCACATATCATCAATTGATCATTTCACTTGGTTGATACAAAAAAAAAAAAATTCATCAATTTATCTAGAGATAATGGTTAAATAATAATGGGACCTACACTAACGAAACATTAGAAATTAAAAAAGAAAAAGAAAAAGAAAAAGAGAAGAGGAATAAGTTTTTTATTCTCTTCATTTTGAAATTGGAATTTAATTTACATTTAATGATAATAACAGGATGAGAAACTAAAAATTCACTTCGAATGATAATGTAACGCTTAAGAGGAGGTCAAAAGATAAAACATTTTATACATCTGTCTTATTTATCGTGACATGATTTTCAAAATATGGAAAAAAATTCAAACTCCAAAAGATCCAAACAAGACTTTATTTATGCAAAAAAAAAAACCCCCCCAAAAAGTCAATTTTTTCAATTCTATTTTTTTAAAAAAAAATTATTGCATTCGCATTGTATATATATATATATATATCTTTCAAAAAAATGTCTCAAATTTAAAACTTGTTCAAGGGTAATTCATGATCCATGTTTTTGAATAACCCCGCTATTGGAGTTACATGTATAATAATTCTTAGATCAATAACTGATGGTTAGATTTTTTTATCGATATAGATACTTATTTTCTAAAAGTTGTTCAGTCTAAGGGTGTTCATATTTATCCCATATGAATTATCATTTGCACATTCATCACATATGTGGTTTTTAGTAATGTAAGGTTAAAGTTGCTAAAAACTTTTTTGATATGGTATTTTTTACGATAAAAAGATTATTATATTTTTTTTTTTAGTTTAAATCTAGCATAAATTTCGACATGATCAGCATTTATTGTGGTGATATGGATATTTACTCTTTGAGTGGTATCACTATTTATCAGAATCAAGAAGCTTCTTTGCAAACAAAGATCTTCTTCACTCTTGTTTTTCCTGTTTAGCCGCTCATATTAACTAGTTTAAGCAGCAAAATGAAAAAAAGAAAACACAAACACAATATAAATTATACTTAAAAGGCAAACTGATATCATCATTGCCATTGTCATTCTTGTATCTTTTGAAGATATTACTACGTGAAAATTGAATCTTGAAGTGGATAAATGATATATGCTATCTATCTCTTTAATGTAATTTACTATTATTTATTTGGCTAATACACCGGGTCGTGTAAAATTTAACTAATATGCTCACATCAGGTTTCTCATATATTGAAAGTTACCAACGATGGATGGATGACAAGCAATATATATATATCTGCATAGCAAAAAAAATTAATTTGAGTCTTGAAAGTAGTTCTGATTTATATAGGAATAAAAGTCATATTGTTAAAGAATGCTAACTGGATATGAGAATATGATAATTCAACGAATTGAATATCCGCTAAAAATTTAAGCATAATAATAATAATAATAATTATATTATTGTTGGATCTTTTCTCATCACACGTTGTTACACAAAAAAAAAAAAAAAAAAAAAAAAAAAAAAAAACATAAAAAAAATAAATTCAAAACCACAAGACGGCTCTTAAAATTTCTTGTATACGACATAGTAAGAAAGAAATCTTCATTACACTATTTATTCGTCGACTTGATCAATTTAAAACCACATTAACTTAAAGATATCATCATCATCATCAATATACGTATATACACACAACGTACAAAAAATGGATTCCACAATCATATCTATAGCATTGCTGTTAATCACAATATATGTATTATACCGTACTTTTTTCACATCAACGGCGTCGAATCCATTATTCAATTCATCAACAAACAAAACAAAATCAGAACCTGTAGTTGAAGGTAAATTCACTCCACAAACTTTATACAAATATAATGGATTTGATGATCCCAAGATTTATATTGCGGTAAAGGGTAAAGTTTATGATGTGACAAATGGTCGTCAATTTTATGGTCCAAGTGGTCCATATTCGAATTTTGGTGGTCATGATGCTAGTCGTGGATTACTGTTGAACTCATTCGATATGGAGGTTATTACACCATGGGATAAACCAATTGATAATTTAGAAAGTTTATCAGATACAGAGTTGAAAAGTTTGGAAGGTTGGGAAGAACATTTTCTGGCAAAGTATCCTTGTATTGGGGAATTATGTAACCCTGATGAATTATGATTTTTTATGGAATGTTGGTTGTTGGTTGTTATAATATCAATTTCAAGATGAGGAGGGAGTAGTAACTATATGTATATATATATGTAGATATAGGGAAGTATCCAATAAAATTTCCCAGTTTAACTTATTTATATCAAAGTTGAAGTATATATATATATATATTAACACCCACCTAATTGAATGAAGAAGAATGATTTAGGTGTATAGAAAAGGGTATATATATAGAGACTATGAAACTGGTTAAAATAGATAAATATGGATTTATAATTTCCTCTATTTACAGAAGTATACAACAATTGATGATAATTGTTGTTACAAAAAAGAGTTTGTGGGGAAGAAAAGATAAAAAGGTAGTGTATAAAACCGATTTATAAGTAGTGCATTGAAATACATTCTCGGAATTAAGAGTCGGAGAAAGAGAAAGAGAAAAGAAAGAAAGAAGATATTTCCTAATGTGGTGGTACTCATTCTCCGATGAGTAAAGAAAAAAGAAGAAATAAATAAATAGATTGATTGATTGATAGATAGGCAGAGAAGAGAATCAAAACACTTCGGATGAAACTTAAAATCAATTATGGAAAACTCAGGGGCAGAGAATTGAATGATGAGGATTTAACTAAATAAGGGAAGGACTTTAAGTATATATGTATATATATATATACATATATACATCCTCGACACAAGGGAAAGAAGGAGAAGCATGCCATGATGCCGAGGGGATGAGCATGAAAATATAAACATCAATGTATGTATATATAAACAAATAAATGAACAAAATGCCGTTGAAATTACAAAAAATAGACGCTGATGTAATCGGGGGCGGTTAAAAAATGGGAAATAAAAAAAAAAAAAAAAAACAATAAAAACAAACAAAAGTGAAATTAGAGAGAGAGAGTCGTGGGTGGGTGGGTTGTATGATTAAGGTGAGTAAATGAGAATATATTTATGAATTAAAAACAGTAATTTTACTAATAATAGTGGAATGATGAGAGTAAAATTGAAATTTAAAATTAAGAAGGAAATTAAATATCAATTAAATACCATGTGCTATGGATGAATGAGAGTAATAAATAGCACATGTTAATAATGAGTTAAATATTAAAAATTAACCCGATGACCGTTTTACCCAATAGAGCCAATTATATATAATAATAATAATAATAATAAAAAGAACAGAGAGACACAGACAGACTAAAATAAAATAAAGGCACAGACTAAATTAAATTAAATTAAATAAATAAATAAAAAAAGAAAAGAACAAAGGGACAGAGAAAAAAAGAAAAGAAAAGGAAAGAACTACACATATCAATCAATCAATCAATCTGGACCGAATTACTCTTTCGGTGGGAATACCCAAACAACGGTCGGGGTTAATTATAACAGTATATATCATATTATAACAACAGTCAATCTCATCTGTAAATTCCGGTTGTTTCAACGCCCCCAAAAGAATTATTTCCGGTATCGGTAGCATGGGGAGTTCGACCTCAGGAAAAAGGCAAATCTTTTGGGATATAGTGAGTGATTGGAAGGTAATGCTAGTTAGTCAAAGATATTTCTAATAGTACTATACCAGATTGATCTAGCAATTTACTTCATAAATGTTATAATTGCCATTTCATATCATATGTCGTTCAATTCCCGTGTGTATAAATAAATAATAATAGAGTAAATAGTATTGCTGCTGCTGCTATGCTGCTGTCTCTCTTTAGACAACCAACCAACCAACCAACCAGCCCCACGCTCATCTTCAAATAATGAGGGCATGAAGGGCAATTAATGGATGGGCAAATACAAACAGACACAAAAACAAAAAGAAAGAAGAAAGGAACGAAAACTAAAGTAAGAAGAAGAAGAAGAAGAAGAACACCAATCAACAAGAATAAAACTGAAGATCAAATTATCGATCGATCGACAAAAAACCAACAGTTGTTCTTATTCTTCCATCCATTCATCATCATCATCACTTCCTAATATATATTAGATCAATCAATCCATATTTATCCTCCATATTCATTCATATAGATCACGTAATCACATGTTTTGATCAACTACCCAACCCACGCACCCTACTCTCACCCCTCCCCTCCACACAGGCTGGTTTCATCATTCACAGAACAGTCAACCAACTAACTAGCAGACCAAAGAAATTCAATACATATATATATATATATATACTTCACAGATACAGGGTTAAAGTTATCCTTCTTTTTTTATTTTTTTATTTCCATATCTAAACCGCTTTAAAATAAATCGGTGGTTGGCTTCACAAGGAGAAGATGAAGTTTGGTAAGACCTTCAGCGGCCACCAAGTACCAGAATGGAGTCATTATTATATGAATTATAAAGATTTGAAGAAACAGATCAAGGCTATTGTCAATGCTCAAAAATTATCATCATCTGACGATGGTCTGTTAAACGATCGTGGCGTTAAAAGTTTACTTGCAGGGTTTTTCTTCACATTAGATCGTAATATCGAAAAAGTTGATGATTTTTTTAACAAACAACATTCAGAATATGATCGAAGATTGAAAAGATTGACGGGCACTTTAGGAAATTCACTGCAACAGACTCAAATGGATGGTGAAGAGATTGATGAGATTATTGGAATCTTGTTAGAATTGAGAAATAATTTTAGAAATTTGAAATGGTTTGGAGAATTGAACAAGAGAGGTTTTACCAAGATTTTGAAAAAATTGGATAAAAAAACTGGTACAAATCAACAACAAAGTTTTTTAAATGCAAGAATTTATGCATTATCATTTGCCAATGAACTGGATATCTTGAGAAGTTTGAATGTGATTAATTCATATTTGAATAAATGGGGTCCTCAAATAATTACAAATACAAATGGTACAACAACGATAAAAGCACCAACAACAATTACATCACCAATCGATTTATCAGCATTGGCCATTTCTTCTCCTCCCTCATCTTCATCTTTTGCCACATCAAATTCGAATTCACCAATGCCGCCACTCATCTTTACCGGTGAGACAATGTCATTGAATTCTTTGATTGAACCAGAAGAAGAACAACAGGCAAGACGTACCATTCAAAATGTTATAGTTTCGACTCATAATGGTAAAGTTGATAAATATGCTAGCGCCATTGCAGAAGATGATGCAACCAAATTTGTCGATGGTTTGATTGCCGATTATAGATCTCCTGTATTAGCTCCATTAAAATTATTAATATCTTTACTCAATAAGCTGGCTTTACAAAAAAGTTTTCAAATTATTGATCAATTATTAGAAGTGATTCCAATGTTGGGAGATAATTCCGATATCAGTGGTAGAAATTTCTTTCATCATCATGTCATCACTTTGGGGAAACAATATGCCACTCAACAGGAGATGATTAAGGATCCAGATAATATCAGTACTATTACCCCAGCAACTCCACCAGATGTTAATCCTAGATTGATTACCACATTTGGACCCGATGGAATCAATTCTAATGATTCACCAAGTGGATTATTTTATATTTTTGAACATTTACCACCTCATTTGAAATTTGGAATTTTACAAAAGGACAATTATAGACGTACTCCATTACACTATGCTGCTCAATATGGTTTGAAAGATGTTACCAAGGTGATTATTGAATATTTGAAAAAATGGAGTCTTTGGAATGATAACATTTCTATCGATGATGTCAACATTTGGGGTGATTCAGATATGTTGACCCCATTACATTTGTCGGTATTGGGAACACATCCCAAAACTACTGAAGTTTTGATCAGTGCTATGAAATCAGATGTCAAGTTGTCATCACCAAGACTTTTCCTCATAGCTGCAAGATTGGATAGCCCCGAATTGTTGAAAATCTTGTTATCTTGTAACGGTATCGATATCGATTATTGTGATCCAGATACTTTTGAAACTGCATTATACACGGCTTGTAAATTAAATTTGATCAAAAGTGTTGAATTTTTATTAGATCATGGTGCCAATACTGAGATTGGAGAACTGACTTTTGGATGGACACCAATATTTATTGCCGCGTCTGAAGGTTTAGTTGATGTCACAGCAATGTTGATTGCCAAGGGTGCCAATTATCAAGTTAGTGATGAAAGTGGTTGGTCACCGATGGAACATGCCACTTTAAGAGGACAAGCAGCAGTGGCTGAGATGTTGAAACCCGATAATTATGATGCGGCAAGGGTATTGGCTGATCCATATACTTATTTCCCACCAGTGATGTCGGCGCCAATGTTACGGTCTTCAACGGATACATCAAACAATTCCAATTCGAACGTGACAACACAGAGAAATACACCAGAGATTAATAATAATAATAATAATAGTGGACGTGTTTATACTCAAAGTCATGTCAGTACTTCGAGTATTGACAAGTTACCACAACAACCAATTCCTGGATCTCTGGATAGTAATACAATTTTCAAAACGATGAAAAATTTCAACAATAATAATTCATCAAATCATCAAAAGAGATCCAATTCACCTCCATTCATCAAATCTTTTGGTCATCGGTATTTACAAGAAAATGAGTCGTTGATCTTGATCACTTTGGGAACAACAGATTTAAGAGATCATCTGGCACCTATATTGTTGAACAGAGTTCCAATGGCTAAGGCTTACTCTACAGAATTGGATACTGCACTATCACTTGTTGTCAGTGCCAAGGGTTATGATGATCCACCAGTGGTGTTAGATTTACCCTTGGATGACATCCATGGTGGTGCCACGGATCCCATATCGTTCAAATGTATTAACAAGGATCCTTTACAAACAACGATATATTTTGATATTGTTCCGACTTATGCATATGGAGAGAATAGAGAACAGAAGAATTCAAGAGTTGTCGGGCGTGCTGTACTGTTGTTGAATTCTGCGTATAGTGCTGTGGGAACAAATAGGCGGTCGTTGAACAGTATTATCACGGTTCCAATTATGGAGAGTGAGACTTTGGAAGTTTTGGGTAGTGTTAGGTTTGAGTTTATGATTGTGACTCCATTCAAGTATGATAAGATGACAATTGGTCGTACCGAGACTTATTGGAAATCATTGGTTTCTACTAGAGTCATTGGACATAGAGGTTTGGGTAAGAATAACAATGATCGTAAATCATTACAATTGGGTGAGAACACTATTGAATCATTTATTGCAGCTGCATCTTTAGGAGCCTCATATGTCGAATTTGATGTTCAATTGACAAAAGATTTTGTTCCTGTAATTTATCATGATTTCATCGTTGCCGAATCTGGGATGGATATTCCAATGCATGAAATGACACTGGAACAATTTTTATGTTTGAATAAACAAAAGAATTTTAATGATCATCATAATAATCATCATCATCATCATTATCATGATAATAAAGATGTTGTATTGGAGAGGAAACTGGTTGATGATGAAGTTTTGCATACCAAATTCAGAAGATCTAGATCGTTATCTCATCAATTGTTTGATGATAACGATGATGATTCGTATAACGATAGGATAAGACATACTAGAACATGGAAGACGAAAGGGTTTAAGGGAAATTCTAGAGGACATACCATTGCATCATCATTTGCCACGTTGGAAGAATTGTTCAAGAAGATTCCTAAAAATATTGGATTCAACATTGAATGTAAATATCCCATGCTTGATGAACTGCAAACTGAAGGAATTGGAGAAATTGCCATTGATATGAATTATTGGGTCGATACAGTTTTAAAAGTTGTCTATGAAAATGCCGATGGTCGTGATATCATTTTCAGTTCATTTCATCCTGATATTTGTATCTTACTTTCTCTCAAACAACCTTCAATACCTATATTATTTTTGACAGAATCTGGAACTTCAACACTTACAGATGTACGTGCTGCATCTTTACAAGCTGCCATCAGATTTGCCAAAAAATGGAATTTATTAGGTTTAGTAAGTGCTGCTGAACCATTGATCAATTGTCCTAGATTGACTGGAGTTGTCAAATCTTCAGGTTTGGTTTGTGTCACTTATGGTGTGATGAATAATGTACCTGAAAATGCCAATTTACAAATGTTGGCAGGTGTAGATGCTGTTATCGTTGATAGCGTATTGCTGGTACGGAAAGGGTTACGGAAAGAAGGTTCGGAGAGCATTAGTGAGACAAGTAGTTTAAATACACTTGTCTCTTAGTCTAGGATTTTATTTTTATTTTTATTCTATGAGCTTTTTGCTAAGGCTAAACTAAGTGTTTTTTTTTTTCACCCATCCAAATAACCTTTTTGATCTCTCTTTTTAGATTTTGTATATTTTTTTTTGTATTCATTTTGTTGTATTTTTGCATAATCTTGTTTAAATTTTTCATTAGTTCACCACTATTTTGTTTCATCTCTGGTTATAGATTTCCTTTGTACATTATTATTATATTGATTGCATCTTTATTATAATTCATCTTTAATCTTGTATTGCATAACCTCTTCTCTTTCTTTTTAACTCACTCTTAATTGAAACAGCCCCTTTTGTTTTTGGTTTTGGTTTTTCGCCACACACAGACTTCCCGATACGGTAATAAAATGTGTTAATAACAGTGCCAAAGCAATTTTACATTTTTAGCACAGCAATAATCAAATAAAAGAAAAGAAAAAAAACGTGTGGTTTGAAATCGTGCTGTCACTTTTTACGATTAAAACATTATTTTATCATAAACATAAATATAATTAATTAATAATATATATTTATATACATACATACAAACAAACAAACATCATTGTAATAACAAAATGTCATCAATTATAGCTTCAAATATTCCATTAGACATCACTGAATCCAAAATTGAAGAATTTTTTTCATTTTGTGGTAAGATCAAAAAAATCACTCCAATTGAATCAAATGAACTGAATTCTAAAACTGTTCGTGTAAGTTTTGAGAATAGTAGCGCCGTTTCCACTGCATTATTACTCAATGGTGCAGAATTAGGTTCAAATGCAATTAAAGTGATTGAAGAATCAGGTGGACTGGTGTCAAAAGCTCGTGAAGTTGCCGGTGAGAAGTTGGATGTTACCGAACTGCTGCTGACGACTGTTCCACCACCTACTTATGATGAATCTTCATCTACCACTAATGATGGACAAACTGTTTCAGATGATGATTTACCACAGGAGGATAAACCAAAGACGGCAATCATTGCCCAATATTTATCACAAGGATATGTTTTAAGTGATCAATTGATTGATAAACTGGTTGCATTTGATAAAGAACATGGTTATTCAAATAAGTTTAAATCATTTTTATCAAATTTGGATCAAAAATATCATATCCAAGATAAAACACAACATGTATCACAAGAAGCTGATCAACGGTTGAATTTAAATGAAAACTTGGAACAAGGTAAGAGTAAATTGGATCATTATTTTGATGCTTTTAAACAAGATAAATATGGTTCCAAGATTCTGAATTTTTATTCAAATGTCGTTAATGATACAAAAGAAGTTCATGAAGAGGCTAGAAGATTGGCTGATTTGAAAAAACAACAACTGTTACTGCTGGAAGGTGATAATAATCTGCTGCCTGATTCTGCCATTGATTCAGAAACTCCTCTGGAAACTACAACAACAACAACAACCTCGGATGCTAAGACTTCTTTGTGATTTTAAAGGGTTTCTTCTTGCTTTTTGTGATTATTTGTTTTTTTTTAGTTATTTATCAATTTGAAAATTTTACGCATTTTTGGGTCCTGTATACCTCTCAAATCTCTATCGTACTCTCCTTTTTGAATTATCAATCAAGCTTTCAAAATTGATTGTATATTGCGTTAATTTTTTTTTTTCATCATAAGCGTTTAATGTTAGTTATTCTATATTTAAATCATACAGTAGTATTTGTAATCGTTTTAATTATTCAAATCATACAATATTTGTAATCGCTACATATGATAACATCTCAACTGATCTGATATTTTTATTATTATCTAAATCAATACTCAAATTCATAATCATAACTCTCACTAGTACAACCTTCCACTTCAAATTTCAAAAATCGTTTCATACATTCACCCCACCAATCCACACTTTTATAATCTCTCAGTTGTCCTTGAATTCCATCAATAGCATCACTCAACTCCAAACCTAACTTTTCCACATCCCTTAACCTTTTCAACGACGTTAGATGAGTCTTGACACACATCACCATGGCTTTTGTCCTGGGTAATTTGATGAATGTTTGCTTTTCAGTACGAAGGAAAATTTGGTTAAAATCAAGTTTCAGTGGGGTTAATCTACGTTTATCATGTTGAAAAGTGGTTGTGAGGGACATTGGATGATTAAAAGTTGATTCAGACTCGGAGATGAAATAAAAATATCGAGGAGGGTTGGTATATTGGATGAACCAATTATTTCTCATCATGTATTCATCAGGTGGTAATCTTTTGAAAAATTTAACCATTGCAATACCTAATTTATCCAAGAATCCAGGAATCGGTTCGTGGATCACCGTTATTGGTTTGTTCAATTTCGATGAGTTATCAACTCCACCTGGGGCACAACCGGTGAAACCACGAAGAACATACTCTTCCCCGTGCCCATCATCATCATCATCATCATCGGGATTATCATTTGGTAACAAGATTAAGAAATCTTCAGTTATTGTTTGTCCCAACAATTTCATCAATTCACCACTTTCTACACTGGTCACATCTAGGGGTAAATCCATCCCAGTGATCTTATTCCTGACAATTTTCCCACCATATTGTCTTACGAAATACATAGGGTATCGTTGAACCAAATATTGTAATACCCATGAATAAAATTCTCTAATGGCGGCAATACATTTCTTATCATACCCGATACATATTTCCGGGAACTCTAACAAACATTTCCTTCTCATCGATATTAATTTCAAATACTGTTTATCAATGATTAATAGGTCATTGGCAACAACTTTACAAAGAGCCATGGACCATTGATACAATTTATTGGGTTTGTTGAATGGTCTAAATAGTTGTGGTTCAATGTTGAGATAGTTGAATTGGGTGGAGGAGTTATTATTTGAGTGGATCATGGTCACATTTTTGATCCAGGGGTGGTTATGGTGACGGTTGTTTAACTGCTTTTGGATAAGGTATGTTAGTAGCAGTAGGGTAAGGATGATTAAAACGATATGAAGAATCATGGTATTATGTCTTGTCTGTGTATATTCTATTTTCTATTTTATCTTATCTAAGCTTTCTATTTCTTTCTTTTTTTTTTTGGGGCGGGGGAAATCGATCAAAATACTTAAATACTTTAAAAAAGCAAAATGATCTACTCTAGTATACCGAACATTGAATAAACATCTAATACTCATCGTTCTCGTTCAAATGAATTCTAAAATGCACGTAAATGTGCTTTTATATATATATATACATATATCTAAATAACTATTCAACTTTTCCATACCAACAACCTTACATCTCTATCTAACTATAAATAAATATGAGTATTTTTTTTTCCTCCTTCTTCTAATATTTTCATCATCATCCCATCCATCTTAATTTTTTGTATTATAAAAGGGTTTCACCTAAAGCACATCTAGCAATTGCCGAAGCAGCAGACACGGTATTAGTAGCTCCAATATGATCTGTACTCAACGATGGATTAGTCTCCACCACATCCAAGGCCAGCAAGTTCCCCGTCAATGCCACTTCTTCTACAATGAAAAAACCTTCTCTTAAAGTTAATCCACCTCTTACCGGGGTTCCAGTAGCTGGGACGTATAATGGATCAATGGCATCGACATCATATGAAACGTGTATTGGTTTATCACCCGATGGGTTGATATCATTCATGGCACGTTTGACAACTTCTCCAATACCATATTTATCGACATGATACATGGAATACAGTGAAATACCATTCAGTTTTAAAATCAGTCTTTCACCAACTTCAACATCACGTAATCCAATATATGCCAATTTTTTGGAATCCAATTTCTCCTTTAACCAATCAAAATGTGGTGGCCATAATTCTCTATCCAATCCTAATAAGAATGAAACTGGGCATCCATGTAAATTACCACTCTCTGTACTGGTGATGGTATTAATATCAGCATGAGCATCGATCCATAATAAACAAGTTTCAGGATGAGCAGCAATTGATCCACTAACTGTTCCAATGGCAATTGAATGATCTCCACCAAGTGTCAAGGGTAAAGTATCATTCAAAGCAGCAGCTTTGACAGAATCATGGATCAATTTACTAGCAGTACTAACCATATTAGGTCTTTTGATTTTTTCATAATGATCATTTGGATCCAATTTTAACAGTTCTAAATCCAAATCTTTTAATGGTTCATCAATGGTGACTGACCAACCCATCTGTTCCAATTGTTTTACCAAACCGGATTCAACAATATGTTCTGGACCATCTTCGACACCTCCTTTAGGTTGTCCCCCGTTGAATGGAGCCATGATGATGGTGGCCTTTTTGTTTGGATGAAATTTGTATTCAACTTGGAGATATTTTGAGTTGTTAGTACTGACTGTGTTTTGAAATTAAAATCGATTTGATAGAGATTTTATAGCAGGGGGAGGAAAAAAAAACATACTTGGTGTATTCATTTTTGTATATGTGTGTGTTTGTTTAATATGTGCAGAGGTATTGTATATGGTAAAAAGGAAAATGAGGAGATTAATGGGAATCGGACACCTTTTAAATAGTAATCAACTGTTTAATCAAAACTGTTTGATTTGATTTGAAGTTCGAGACAAAAGAGTCAACCGCTAATGGAATTATAACAGTTAAGTTCAGGAGAACGCGATGGCGATGAGCTGCTCGGTATCCATCTCCGTTTACAGCTTTGTGGGGGAAATTGGGCACGACCGAGATAGATCTATAGAGATAGAGAGAGAGAGAGAGAGATAGAGAGATAGAGAAAGATGGACAGATCTACATACAGACTACAACGACATAAAAATAAAAAAATATATATGATTATTCAAATATAAACACCTTATAAATAAAATAAATAAAACCCAATTCAAGACTTTCTCAAAACCATGGTCTTTAAAAGAGATCCAATAGCATTAAAAAAAAAATAAGGATAAATTATTAAATCCTTTGCTATGATAAAGATTTCTCTTTACATCATCATCATGAATTCAAATTAAGTTATTTCTTGCATGTGGTACAAGTACACTCAGTAGTGCATTTACCCTCAGCACATGTACAAGATGGCTTTTCACAACAAGGACATGTTGTTGATGATGGTTCCAGGTAGTTGACCAAGTTTCTCTTGTTTGTTGTTGAACAAGATGAACATTTGCATGAACCTGATTCACAGGTACATTTACTAGTGGATGAAGTACATGAGCAAGACATTGTTATATTATTCTGTATTATGATTGTATATTGATTGTGTTGTAATACAAGTTATAATGATGAGATTAAATAAAATAATGACAACTAAGGCGACAAGTGGCTGTTTATATATTATACTTTGCGTGGTTATTGCCATAGAAAAAGAAAAAAGAAATTGTGGCAAATATATCTCAAATCTATTTGTGGCGTGGCAATTATAATATAATATAATATAATCAATCAAATCATGTTATTTTATATAAAATTTTATTCTATATGGTTCGATCAATGATCAGTATTACATCACTATTTATTCAATTATCATGTTGTTAGCCAATTAATCAAAAGTCATGCAATTCATTCATCTGTTTTGGTCACTTAATTTACTTATATCCAATTTGACAAGACACATTCACGCTAATTATTACTATTTTGTTTTTGTGGTTTTCCATCTTAAGATTAACAAATTCATTCCTCTACGTAGATCGAAAATAAACGAGTGGAGTGCAGATTGACCAATTGATAATCCCCGCATCACCTTAAAATTACATGCATGTTCTCAATTACTATTTCATGGTCTTACCCATATAGATAGATAGATAGATAATCAACACGCTTTGCTTTATCTTTTAAAGAAAGGAGCAAGCGAAACAACACTCTGCGCGCTTACATAAGCCGTATGTTTTTGGGTACCAAAGGGACACTACTATTTTGTTTTGTACATCAATTTCTATCTACCTACATCATCATAACATTACACAATAATCTCATATTCAATCAACTCCATATTTTACAATAATGTTATTTCGTAATATTGAAAATCTCATATATATATATATATAATAAAAAAATGATAAAGCTCAAATGGAACAAACCTAAAGCCTTACCTATAGGTGACAAAAAAAAAAAAAAACACATATCAAAAAGCTATCCAGATAACAATTATTATGATCTTAATCCCCATAAACAACAAACAAACATTCCAAAATAGACCTTCTTGAGAAGCATAATGTTCAATTCAATTCATTTCTTGCATTCATCACAAGTACATTCCTTACTGCATCCAGCAGATGAACAAGCACAAGTTTCCTTGTTTGCACAACAGGCACATGGTTCCACGTAGTTGACTGGTGATTGAATTGATGATGATGATGAAGACATTGTTTATTAGTTTTAAATTTTGTTATATAATATATTTATATATATATATATATATATATAGATATCTTATCGTATAGTACTTGTGAGTTAAAATAAGATAAAGAGAGAAAGAAGAGTTATTGTTGTTAAAACGGGAAAAGGATTTGTTAGGGTTTATATATATATCATTTTTAGAATTGTAAATCTTTTCCCAAATTTTAATCTTGTTGATAGATAAGAAAATCATCATCATCTCTTTGCATTGAACAATGACGTGGCATGGCAATAATTACTCAATCATTTCTATTATTGTTCCATACTAAATTTGCGTGATTTTCGCCGTGTCGTGTCCAATAATCAACTTTATGCCTGCCTGTTATCATTCCTATTCTCTGGGCCGATTAAATTAATTGCTTTCACAATCAATCAAAAAATAAGTTTTAAATAACGGTAACCAGATTTGTGATTGATTGGTTGAATGTATCCTTGGAAAAATGGAACACTGTTGATTAGATCCCTTTTGATGTCTTTTCATTTGAAATTACCTAGTTTCATGTTGCCTTCAGATCATTTTATTCTTTATCATGTGTGTCCTTTCTTGTTGGATGTGAGGCACTATGATCTTCCTTAATATATTACAATTACAGTTACAATACAATAATGATACCTTAGCTATTTACACAACATATATATATATATTCAAATCTGTTATTAAATTTGGGAAAGATAAGATAAGAGGATAATAAAGAGAGAAACACAAATCAAAAGATTACAGAAATGAACTAAATGAATATGAACATCTTTAAAATGTAAATCAGAGTAATGCAATCAATTTTATAAATATGTGAATTCAATTAATATCTAGGCTCAGCGGTCACTCATGATAAATCACACCATCACATACTGTTACGCCCGTTGTAGAGGAAGAGAATCTGTTGAACAACTCGTTTTTGTGTAATATTTACTGATTTTTTGTTAGATAAAAGGCAAAGTAAGGGGGGTGTGCCACAAAAAAAGATAAAATTCCTACAACCCAATATGAAACAAATACCTGTTGCAAAGGTTGGAATGGAATATATCTATATATATATATATATCAAAAGCTACACCTAAATTCAAATAAATCCATGGTTTTCCATATACCTATATAAAAAACTTGAGACACAAACAGAAATCCCACAAATACTAAAAAAAAAAAAATTAAAATACTAATACCAGTAATTAATTATCTTTCTCCTATTATATATATATGGGGAACATCAATAATTAATCTCATATTCCCAATTCCTCATTGGGATAAATAAACCAATATCAACAGATCAAAATACCAAGATCAGAAACAATCTTTTGAACAAGAGATACATATAACATTACCCTTTCTCTCAAATAGCAAAATTCCAAAACAAATTTTATTTCTTATTCTTACAATTATCACATGTACATTTTTCAGAACAACCAGCAGATGAACAAGTACATGTATCTTTGTTTGAACAACATGGACATGGTTTCAGATAATTAATTGGTGATGATGATGATAATGGTGACATTTTTATATTTAACTCTTATTATTATTAATATGAGTTTAAAATTTTTGATAAAGATATATTTCATATAATTCTGGGATTTTCAATATATATATATATATATATATATTGTCCATCGGTTTTTGAATCTTGAATGATATCTTTTTATCTATTTATCACCAGATTTATCATAAGCCTTGAGTCAAATACAACAACAAATCAATAAATAGCAAACCCCTTTGAGAGAGGAAAAAAAAAAATTTTTGAAATTGTCACATCATTTACTCTTTATATAACCATTGATGTGTACTAATAAGTGGGTTATATTAAGTAGTTGGGGGGGTTGTATAAAAGACTGTATTATTGATATTTCTTCCATATGATTGCTCCTTCTCTTTCAAGATATATTGATAAAGATTAAAAAAACCAATACCTTATATATAAAATTAGTTTATACTCATCTCGGCTTCTCAACCGATGTAATCTTTGCATCTATATTATGATTAGACAATTAAAAGTAATAATATCAATAATAGAATTAACAAAATCAAAATTTGCATATGTTAAAATCAAACAAAGATTACATAACAAACAATAAATTCATATCAATTGGATGAGATGATGATAATTGTGGTTTTTGAGAATATTTCCCACTAAGTAAATTTCTCATATTATTTAACAATGTCAAATAACTCTGTTGAGGTTGTTGACTCAATGTGGTGATAAAACTCCAACTCATTGCACCAGTAGCCATACCATTAATTGAACTATCAGCTGAAGTTTGATCATCTTTACAACCACTAATTGAAATCACATCAGCTGGTGAAAATTTCATCTGTCTCTGCATCTCAATATTTTGATTTCCACCACTTGTAAGTTTACCAATTATCGAACTCACAGATTGAACAGCACCACCAATATCACCTCTCATATAATTTGTCACTGCACCCATCAGACCAGACCCAGCATCTTTCAATAAACTAGGTTCCTTCACCACACCTTTAGTAGAATATATATATGGCAAATCTAATGCCGTTCCTGAATGACATGAATCAAACAAGGCAGTTAATCTTACTCCAGGTTGTAAAGGTCTAACCATGATATCATGCATCACATCATCAATAATCATTCCAGCTTGTTCAAAATCAACAGGGTATATGGTATCATCATACCCACTCAGTTCATCTCCATCCAAATCCTTAGTTGTACCACCATGACCAGAGTAATGGAAAAATAATGAATCATTGGGCATGGCATCTTTAACTAACCATTGCATACCTCTAATGATATTATAATTAGTAGGAACTCTAACCATATCATTAGTATCATCGGTCAAGATGACAATATCACCCCATCTATAACCATAAAAATCAACCAAGAATTGAGCCATATTATGAACATCATTAATACAACCACGTAATTCATTTTGAGTACCAAAATAATTTATCCCCACCAACAACAGTTTTTTACGTCCTGAACAATTGGAATATTGATACATCATCCCACTTTGACCCATCTGTTGTGGTCCAGTATATGGCATTTCCAGTTGTCTCAAAGGTTGTTGGTATTCCATCTGTCGATAATTGAGACCATTATCACTGAAATGAGGTGGTGGTACTGGAGGTCGGGAAAAGTCTCGACCTTGTTGTTGTTGATGTGTTGGAGGAGGTACAGATGGACGTTGATAGTATTGATTTGGGTCGGACCAACCGGGTGGTGGTGCTGGCGGTCTTCCATACATCCCTATATGTTGTGTAACTCTATATTAAAGTATTGTATGTATGTATTTATCGATGATGATAGATTGGATGGAGATGAAATCGAATGAAAATCAATCAGATATTTTTATAAAATTGGTTACTAAAAAAAGATTGGGGCTGGCTTGATGGATTCAGGAATACCCACTTTACAAGACTAAATACAACAATACATTTAGAATAATTAAACAATTTATCAAACAAAGAATGAGTTTTTGTGTAAATATTGGTAATAGATATTGCCAACCACTAGCCCACAAACCTACCCCCACTTTTCTCTAATTGATAGAAAATAAACCATTGAAAAAAAAGTTAATAATTCTTAGTTATATGGGAAAATAATAATAATCAAAAAAACAGATAAAGGGGGTTTAACAGAATTCATATTCTTCTTTCCAAGATAACTTTTATTTGTTCTAAAAGTTCAATTAGTTTAAGGGAAGAATCTACAAGATTTCCCCATTTTTTTCATCCATACTAACGGAGGTTCTCAAAAGATTTTTCTCCAACGGGATTTCACTATTGAGCTCTTGTTTAAGTTGTTGTTGTATCTCTTGATCGTTTTTTTGTCCGATTTTTGTTATTCTATTATCTTTAACCTCTTTAATTTCTTTCGATACACCTTCAAATCCATGTTTAATCGTTGAAAGAACTTGTTGCAAGTCACCTCTTATCTAACCAGAAATAGATTATAATTTGTAGAATCAACAAAAGTTATTGCCTATTTTTTTCTTTTGCATTAAATTAGCTCTCTCTGATGAGATATTGATATCGGAGAGAAGTTTTAGTAATTCATTCACAAGATCAGTTTCTGGTGGTCAGAAAATTTTGGGAACACAGCTCTTCACTGGAATTGAAATCAGAAATCTAGCTGTTTTGGTTCATATTCTTAAATGTTATAGGTTTTCTTCCGCACCTTGAAGGGGAATTTCAAAATTAAATCAAGAAGGTGCTTGCTTCTCTTTTTATATTGTTCTGCTAGATACTAGAAAAATATATATATAAAGAAACAAAAAAAAAGGGTATACAGTTTTGAGATTGAAATCACACATAAAACAAAAATTTGAACTGGATGGAATTATTGTGACAATTTTTGTTGCTCATTCTTTAGTTCTCTTTCCTCTAATAGACTGATAACTTTCTCAAAAAGTTGCGCCGTACGACTGAGACCTTCTTTCATCTCATTACCAAGGCGATCGAAACCAATATTGATATCCTTCTTCATCTCATCAATCTCTTTGCCAGTGTGATCAAACCCCTCTTTCATCTCCCTATTATTGTTCATCAACTCCGGTAAAACCTCTTCATCTATGCATTCAACAAATATATTTCTATTCTCTTCCACCAGCTCCATGGTCATCTCAGATATATCAAAAATATCCGCGATAAATTGTTCTAAATCATCGTTAATAATCACTATTCTATCGAATTCCCTGTAATCTATTTCCTCAAAATCAGAAAACTCGTTGTCCTGGTCCATTGTGAATTCTGTTTATACTTTTATTCAAGGGGTAAGGGGGGCGAAGGGAATTTATTTAGTTTTATGAAAAAAGATGTTTGCAAGGATATTCTGCTCTTTTTATACATTTTTCTGCTGCCATCCCAAAAAAAAAAAAATCATTATTATTATTATGAAACAAACTTTGTGAAATTGGCATCTTCAAGAAAGAGGAGAGCGGTTAAGCATGCTCATTAAAGGTAAAGTGTAATTGTCAAAAAACTTAGAAATATACATGAAATATTATTTCTTCAACTTGCATTTCCAGAGTTTTTGAAATAGTCCAATACAAGTAATATTATGGGTATTCCACTAGAAATTCTGATATGATAGAGGAAATATAAGAAATAAATTACAACTATTAAGTCATCATATCATACCCAAGAGGTATATATAAAACAATTGATCTAATCTTTTGAAAATCATAAAGAATAAATATCAATTTTGGAACAAAAATTGTTCGAAATTTTCATTCATCCCATTTGATCTACTTGACAAATAATCCAACACCAGTTCATCCCATTTCAATTTATTCTTATAAACGGCAAAATCTCCCAGTAAACCTTCTATAGCTAGATACAACAACTCCCTACTCTTTTCATCTTCTTTCAACTCACTCAATGCTGTGAAATAAGTCTTTATCGTCATGATACACAGCCCAGATATGGGTAACCTCGTCAACACTTGTCTCTCACTACGCAAAAAAATCTTGTTGAAATCCAATTTTTGCAGTTTCAACTTCAAAGGTGGGGTTGATCCTGGTTTACCATGGTTATCCCCAGTATCATCGTTCAATCGTTGATGGGTTTGAATTGACCAATTGTTTCTCATCATGTACTTCCCTATCCGCATATTTTTGAAAAATTTATCCATCGAAAATTGTAATCTTTCTCGGTACTGTGGTACCGGATGGTGAATATCCACTAATGATTTACCCAACAACAACTTTGGTTTGAAACCGGATGGGAGCAAGAAAATCGCAGCTTGTAAGGTATATTGATCTTGATCATTCTTCAACAAGATCACAACATCATCCTCCACAGTCTTGGCCAAAGTCCGAAGTAGATCCATCTCTTCACCTTTGCCGAAAGCCATATGACTCTTTGGAATCATTTCATCTTTGATTTTATTCCACATCATAATTACCCCATCATTACAAACTTCCTTAAAACAACTCGGATACTTCAGCAACATGAAATCGATACAATAATCATAATACTCACGTACAGCATCAATTGCATCCGGTTGACACATGATAAACTCGGCACCACGATCACCATAAGCGATTTTACTACGAACTTGGATCTTGTTCAAGTAAGATTTATCGATGAGAAATTGTTCTTGTCTTGGAATTGATTTGAGACCCATTGTCATCTTGTATGGTCCTGGTTTCATTGGCCTGTAATTGGCCGGTGGCTCGGTCTGCCATTGGAAGTCGGCAAGTGGTGTGATTGAGTCTTGTTGTTGAGGTTTTTTTTTTTTCGCAACAGTTTTGGAATTGATGTTCTTGTTCTTGCAATTGAATAGAATATTGACAATGATTGTGCAAAGCACTAAACCAACCACCAGAACTAGCATTTTATTCTTGTCTTGTTATCTAGTTATTTATTTATTTTTACCTTTTTACTCAATTTTCATCTCATTTCTTAAAGAATGAACTGCGCACTACAAAAATCAATAATCATCGATAAGATAAGATAAGCAAACTGAGATTGACAAGAATTTAGATATTCTGTTATATGACATATTATACTATGTAATTAGGCCACAACTCATCAGATCTCAGAAATATCTGCTTCAAATATGAATATCTGCTATTTTGTAAACCGAGTTCTCTTACTTCTAGGTAATGCGCTCGCTATGTTATGTTATCGGTATAATAGTACTAACCCTGGAAACAAATAAAGATTGGGACTCCCAATACCTTCCAGTAATGACTAGAGCACCATGGTGGTGATCAAATTAATTAAAAAAGTTTCATTTATTTCATACAAATAAAAGGCTATAATGAGTTAATAACAATAAAAATCAAAAAAAAACCCCCAAGAGGACTTTGATGCTAGAGGGTGAGTTAGTGATAACTCTTCAACCATTGTCTCTTCTTTTCTTTTTTTTACAAGAACAAAGAGTTTATTGTTAAGTAGATATCTTAAAAAGAATTCATCGAGAATCACCTTAACAATTACTCGAAAGTTCAGCTCCCCGTGGATGTTTCTAATATTTATTAATTTATCTATTTAGAAATTTTTTTTTTTTTTTTGTTTGAAAAACGCGCAGCGCCAAAATCTTCTTATCACGATAAGATCAAGATAAGATAAGATAAGAAAGAACAGAAAAAATTAAGACACATAGCGATACTTTTTTTTTTTTGTTTTTGGTTATGTGACTCAGTAATTAGGACACAACCCATCGGATTTCACCAAATTATGGATCTATTATTCATACAAGGAGGAGTCCAAAAAAGACATTGGACAATCCCCCATGAGTTTGTTGTTAGTATAAGGTAATTCAAAAGAAGTGCTGATGATGATGATGATTTCATAAACAACAACAACAACAACAACAAGAAAAAAAAATTAAAACTTACATCCTGGATCGAGACATGGATAAATTGTCTAATTTCCAAAGCCATCCATACTTTGATCATCGACAATGCGTCTCCATCTTGTAACAAATATCTACCGTCTTGTAATCCGAGTTGTCTTAATACTGGTAAAGCACTGTAATTTTGGTAATGTTATGTTATTAGTATGTTGATCATGAATGATGCTAGTTGGTCTTATCAATTTGATATTGTATGTGACCAAACAGTAGGAAAATAATAAAAAGAGGGGGAAGCTTTGAAACTGATGGGTGTGATAATATAGAACAAGAGAGCAAAAGAAAGAAAGGAATAGAGAGAGAGGACAAATGCAAGAGCGAAAGGTAAGAATAAAAAGGGATAAGATATATATATACAGAACAAAAAATTAATAGATCACAGTGTCACCAGTTGGAAAGCCCCACATCAAAGCTGATACGAACCTTGCAAACAAATCTAAATTAGGATCAAGTTGACGACCAATACCTTCCAACAACAAGATCGCCACCACAACGGTGATGAAATCACCCTCCATTCTCACATGATGATTTCTCACCATTCCTAAAACTTGATCAAGTAAATCTCCAATTGATAAATTACCCAATGTAAAAGTCCGCTGTTTCATGCGATCAACCAATTTTTCAACTTTTAAAGCAAATAATTCATTGTCTACAACTGTCTCTGGAGTTCTTGACCTTTGAATCATAAGCTCCCCGGCACGATATCCATCGAATTCAGACAAGGCATTGAATAACTCGATGAAATTGACACGGTCAACTTCGTTGAGCTCGGTGACGAGACCGGCATCGATATAACAAATCTCGGCATGGTACTCTTCCTGGTGTAATTTCAAAAGTTCTAGGTTGAATTCCAGATAATCTTCGGCATCGATACTATCCAATTTTGTCACAATCTCAGTCATCTCGTCATCTGTGGAGATTGACTTCTTTCTCTTCTTATCCTTTCTATGAAATTTCACCATGATATTTCCCGGATGTAAATCTGCATGGATAAAATTATCCAAAATTAACATTTGTAAAAAAGAATCCAACACTTTATCACTAATCTCTTTCAACAATTGACTCTTGTCATTTTCACCACTCAATTTCAAAAATTTCGAAATCGATACACCACTGATAAACTCTTCAACCAACACTTCACGACCACTCAAGTCCATATACGGTGTTGGGAACTTGATATCCTCTTTATCTTTGAAATTTTCTTGGAATCTCATCAAATTAAGTCCCTCGATTCTCAAATCCAATTGTAATTTCATCAACAAACTGAACTGTTCCACCTCCTGTGGTAAGGATAACCACTCCATGGTTGGAATAATATTGATCAGTGCGGCAAAGAACCGCATAATACGTAAATCACGTTCAATTTTGATCTCAACCCCAGGGTGAACCACCTTGATTGCAACCCAACCCTGTGGAGTCTTTTCTTCATTGCTCAAAAATTTCAGCTTATAAACTTGGGCAATGGCACCGACACCCAATGGCACTGGATCAAATTCGGCAAAAATTTTGTCAAAATTATCAACTCCAAAAGTCTTACAAATAATTTTTCGTGTCAGTTTCAACGAATGTTGCTTAGCATTGGAATGCAAATTACTCAACTCCTTACACATTTGATTCGGGAAAATATCAGTTCTCGATGCAGCCCATTGACCCAACTTGATAAACGACAGTCCAGCCATCTCAATCCCATGCCTGAGTAACCGATACCACAACACTGATCCATACCTTGCCTTGTTATTCTTCACATCACGACCACCAAACCATGAGATTGGGTATATGGCGAAAATCGGCAAGAAAATCAAACTGATCTCGACGAACCGACCAACTGTGATGATATTTTCCAAAACGTAATCGCAAAACCAGTATTTTAACCGAAATATAAACCCCAAGGGTCCATGAACTCGTCTATTTCGTTCCAGTTCAATCTCATTGCTCAATTCCCGTTCCGAGGATACGAACAATCCCATCTCATACGTCTCGGCATCAGGATCGGACATCAATTGTTTTTTATTGGAGATGAACCCTGTATTCTTAAAAATTGAGCCAGTATTCTTTATGGTGTCGTTGAAAAAAAATTGGCCATTTTTGGTGTGATCCAAGATTGAGTAACTGACAATACCAATGGTTATTCCAAGGCCAATTCCGGTCATACGATGTGGTATTCTCTTCGAGGCATTGGATGAGCAAGATGATGAGATGGATTTGACATTTCTAAGTACTGGTGACCACGGTAAGTGTCTATTGGATTGGAGAAACTTCCACTTGTAGTTATTATGAATCAAAGTGCTTCGATACCTAGGTGATATCATTTTCTGCTTGTTATCGAGCTGATATTTTTGTAGATGATGTTTGTATAATTCATATATATATATATATGTATAAATATTTCAAAGTTGAGATGAAATGAGATGGAAAAGCAAGTTTGCGGAAATGTTTTTGTTTTTATTTTGCGGTTTATTTTTTTTTTTTGCGGTTTCAGTTACCTTAGAGTAAAAGATACATACATTTAAGCTAGCAAGAGAGAGAAATAAGATATGATGTGCTACATAATATAGATGTTAACAAAAATGCAGTGGAGAAGGGAACTGGATAGGTTGTCTAAGACCAACCATATCGTATGCCTGTAAAAATTTTTTTTGAGAACTAACAAATCAACAAACAACAAAAACAAAAGGAGAAAAGAAAATGAAGAATAGACTCAAACAGATTAACCAACTGAAAAGAAAAATAATAAGAAAAGACATCAACGTCATTGGAAAGGTAGGTGGATGATGGTGATCGTTGTGTATATATATATATATACCTGAATTTGTCACTTTTTTTTTTTTTTTAAAAAAAAAAGTAAGAACATAATACAATGGATATGAATGAATGGATGAATGAAGGGATAGATATCTATCTATCATTCTGATAGTTTCTTGTGAAAATTCTGTGAAATATATATGTTAAGTGAGTATGAGTGTGTATGTTTGTCACAGATAGATAGATAGCTAGATATATGGATGGATAAATAGGTGACAAAACAAAAACGACAGCTCAATGGTATTATTAATACAAGTGGGAAATAATAATAATAAAATCAATCACATTTGTTCATCCTTAATGACATCGATCAACCAATCTAAACCTTCTGTTAAACCTTCACCTTTAATGGCACTACTAGCCACAATACTCCAACTACGATCTTTCAACTCCACCAAATTCAACAGTTTGCTGACCTCTGCTGCAGATAAAGCACCGGGTTGATCTTGCTTGTTGGCAAACACCAACAACGCACTTTCAACCAATTCTTCTTCTTTTAACATCAAATGTAATTCCTTACGTGCCACCTCCATACGTTCTTTATCGGTGGAATCTACAACAAAGATCACCGCCAGTGTATTGGCATAGTAGCATCGCCAATAAGGTCTGATCGAAGTCTGTCCCCCCAAATCCCACATATTTATCGAGATGTTTTTATATTGCATTGTTTCAACGTTGAATCCGATCGTTGGTTTGGTCTTGACCACTTCACCCATTTGAAGTTTGTACAAGATGGTGGTTTTACCAGCACCATCCAATCCCAAGATTAAGATTCTGATTTCCTTGTTGAGCCCCCAAAGTCTGCCAAAGATCCCACTGAATACGTTCCCCATGTGTGTGGTATATATGTATGTGTCGTATAGAAGGGTGTGGAATATAGATAGATAGATAGATCGATACTAACTTATTAGTCAGTGATGATGGATTTGTTGTTCGTTTTTTTTTTTTTCTTTTCATTTTTTTTCTTTTCGCTGTTCAATTTGAAAGAAACACAACAACACAGAAACACAACAACACACATATACAAAGGTATATAGGTAGGTAGAGTAGAGAGAGCATAAGAAAAGTGTTTATTTATATTTTAAATCTATATATAAAGCGAAGGTAAATTTGAATAATTCAGCGAATAAACAAGCAAGAAGGCGCATGATTCTCACTCGCTTAAACTGAGAGTAAAACTAGATTGAAGGTATTACTCTCTATCTAGGTACCTGCCGTATGAAATATCGTCTCATCTATATATGAACAGATGGGCAAATGTGTTGCTCCAATACAAGTAGCAACTCGATTTTAGTCCTAATTGCGGGAATTATTCTCCTATAATTCTTTGGTAACTTTGAGTTCATGTTTAAATTCGACAAAATTTCTCTGCAGATGGTTTGAATCAGCTACCTTGTTTAAAGGGCACTACTACCAAATATTTTCATTGATAACAGTTTGTCTTTTATCTGAAGATATGCCACTTTTAAGTGGAATGCAATTCAAATCGAGTCCATTTGGCACATATCATTATCATCGATGGGTATTTTGGTCAAAGGTATTTTAAAAATTTACATTCGGATTAAAATAAATAACTCATGAATACAAATGAGAAGGGTGAAGCTGGTAAAGCAGCACATCACATGATATCAGATTTGGAGCTGTTGTCTATTATTACTTCTCCCTCTTCGAGCTCTTTTTTGACTGGAAAACTGTAATGGAAGTATCCTGAACTTTAACAGAGTAAATTCCTTTATCTCTTGATGGTTTTCTACAAACTATACACCCTAGGTAAACGTCTCTATTTATCTTATTTTAACTATCTTTGTCTTTTATATCTTCTAATCGAGCCACTCTAATCCAGCCTCTTCAAACTAGGCTGCTAATATCTAAGTTAGCCTTGTCTTTATCAAACTGCAATGTTCAAGCGATGTTTTTTGGTATGTTAGGTGAGATCACCCAGGATTTCATCTATGTGGAGATGGGGGTTTCGCAAGTTATTGCGAAGTTTTTGGAATCTATTTCAGTTCTCAACATATTGGATGCATCCCTTGTTGAGACTCCTAAGAGATCATCACAAAATTTATAATCCGATGTGGTCAATTTATAAGGAACTCAGTTCAGAATGGGGACTCGAAGAGTATACTGCATTGACCTATGAGAAAGCCATTGATTCCACTCTTGCTGAGGTCAAGGGGTATTTTAAACTTTTGCCCTTGATGGGCACCCTCATCCCCAGGATATTTTCATTCGGAAGTTATAGCTGAACCATATTTTATACTTCAAGGTGAGTTTTTATTCAGGGAAGAATTAATTTCGCTTTCTAAACCTGAAACACTTGAAATATTTGAATCGGATCAGAATGTGTATTGCATGGAGATATCCTTGACGAAAACTTCATCTTTATTTCAGGAGGCTCAGAGTTATCGACTTTGGGAAATAGAAATTATCACCGACCCCAAAACAGAAGAAAAAAGAAATTAAAGCCATTTATGAGGCTTTTGATTTTGATGTTCCGGTATGATTTCCATTTTATTTCTATTTTGTTTCATTTATTTCCTATGATTTGAGGTGTAGTAAGTCTTGTCTTAAGATATATAAATGAAGATCTAAAGAGTTAAGCCTTAGATAACTGATTTTTCAAAGGGATTCTGTCAATATCTCAATAAGGTTCATTGTTCTCGGACAACAATTGAGAGCTTTCAGACAAGATATGGTCATTATTTTCGATTCTTGTCAAAGGGCGTTTTTCTTTAGGCAGATATGTTCGTGAAATCCCAACCTCATTGGTAACAGAGTTTTCAAGAGGATTCTCTCATTAAGTAATGCTCCCCGTCAGTAATTGGGAGCTCTTCGATAAGATATAAGTTGATAGTTTCTTTTTTTTGGCCAGGCGATATGTCACTGAAATCCCAACATTCATGATAAGAGTTTTTATTCAAAAAAACACTTCCAAGTCCCATTAGGACTAATATGAAAAATCAATCTTGAGAAGCTTTTTGTTATTTTCAATATGATGATGATGATTTTTTTAGTCTTGTTATTAGTATTAAATTCATTTATTTGATTCTTGTTTGTTTAGTTTGTTTAGTTTGTTACTGTCACAATGATTTGCCAATGTTACCAATGATAATGATGGTGATTATGATGATGATGTTAGTATAGTTGTTTGTTTTGTTGTTTGTTTTGTTGTTTGTTTTGTTTGCCGCTATCGCCCATATGAGAACGATGATGATAATGATGATGTTAGTCTTGTTGTTAGTATTGCTTTTAGCATTGTTGTTTGTTTTGTTGTTTGTTTTGTTGTTTGTTTTGTTTACCGCTGTTAGAGGTGTTTTCCAATTTGTTTGCCGTTATTACCAATATTGAAATGATAATGTTGTTGTCATTATCGTTGTTAGTATCTTTGTTAATATTTTTGTTAGTATCAATCTATTTGATTCTTGTTTGTTTTGTTTGTTGTTATCACAGGATTTGCCAATTTGTTTGCTGCTACCGCTAATGTTATAATGATGATGATGCAGCTGCTGCAGTTGTTGTTGTTGTTGTTGTTGTTGTTTGTTGTTGTTGTTGTTGTTTGTTGTTGTTGTTGTTGTTTGTTGTTGTTGTTGTTTGTTGTTGTTGTTGTTGTTGTTTGTTGTTGTTGTTGTTTGTTGTCCTTGTCGTCAGTATTAATTAATCGAAGATTGCTTATATTTTTCAAGATAACGATAATGTTATGTTGTTAGTATTTGCTTTGATTAACAGCTGATGCTATAAATGTGCTTGTACTTATTTTGTTTGTCAATTAAGAAGATAAAAATGAGAGGAATATAATTAAAAAGAATTTGAGAATTCTTTTATTTTATAATATTTTGCAGTTGATTTTGTGGCATCTAAGTCTTGTCAATTTTTTCTTTGTGGTCTGTATATACCGAGTTTACTCACACATGTCATACATTGATCGTAAATGTAAACTTTATTAAGCTTGCATAAAATAGTTCAATCAAAATTGTTACTTCTCTATATCAGTTGTATAGTTGATCCAAATTCTGAAAAGAAGGATATAAAAGTTCTTTATTTTGATATTAGAGAAAATTGCTATCTATAGACACCAATAATTGCTACTTTTGATGTATTACAACCTTTGCAAAATGTATTGAACGAACACTAGGTACAGCGTGTAAATGGGGGTGATTTTTGAGCAATTTTTTTTTAGTTTTTTTTTTTGCTTTTGTGGTCTCTATTTTACACCACAGTAAACATCACACAAAAACGTTCGCAAATTCTTTTCTTTTGCAACAGGATAAATGCCATTTAATTGAGGAAGACCTCTGTCAGCCAAATGGAGGAGGTGAAGATAGTAGTTAAATACTTTCTTTCTATCTAGGTGTATTCGAGTATCATTTACTTTTAAATTTTCTTCATTTAAGAAGGTTATTTCCCTATTGCAAAATGGAGATAATAAAAACTCTTAAAGTTTTATACTTCAGCAAAGTGTTCTTGAGTTTAACTTTAGAGTCCTGTAGCAAATAATTGAAATGAAATTTGGTGCAAAGAGATATCTACTTTTTTGTCTTTACCGTTCTAAAGAAATAAAATACAAGTTTTGCTAAATCGCAAAAGATATAGATATTTAGTGATGAATATATAGACTAATGACCCTCTCGGTCTTTAACTCTGTCAAATATAGTTTTGATCATATCATTACCCAATTTATTGGCCTCTGGAAACATTGGTGCAAAGAAACTTTGAGTCTTTTCAAACTCCAACTTGTACAAATTATAATCGCCAAATTTCACTATATTTGACCATTGTCTAGCCAGGATGGTAAATTCTAAATCATCCTGCCTAAAGATATCGTTATCTACCGCCACCTCTAAACATTCTTCTAACAAGCCTGGAGTACAGAATAAATATTCAGTGACACCCAAGAAGATTCTGAACAAAGGCGTCGAGCAAATCATGTGATCATATGGAACGATCCCCATCTGACTCCAACTATCAACGATCCCCAACAACGACAAATGACTGTTTGGTTGTTTCCCCTCTGGTGGAACTTTACTCAAGCTAAATTGTTGTAACAAATCATCATCTAACAACAACTCATGTTTGTCAGACAAATGACCAAATACTCGTTGTTTCAGTTCTAAAATACGCTCTCTTAAGTCCTGTTTACGTCCTTGAATCATCATAGTAAACAATTCCGTTACCGAAGTGGCATATTGCAAGATCTGCTTATGCAGTGAAGGATTAGTGATCAGCAACCCAGCATAGACATGCCATTTGTTTGAATAAATACGTAACGAAATGTTAATCTTGGCATTCTCAATACCTCCAACCCATTTGGTATTCTGCCATGGATATTCTTGTACTGATGCCCATGCAACACCCATACTTAAAAACAGCAGATGGGTAAGCAGTTGAGTATCAGCAGTGATCTTATCGTGTTCTTCATAACTCAACACCACCTGTGTCGATTCAAGACATCCCATCAATGCACATACAAACAGAAAAGATTCATCACTGGTACGATGTGGGATCATCACCAATGGTTGACCCTTAGTATTGACTCGCGGCCCATGCAACGAGTGAATACTGATGATTTCTACATCCATTGGCATATACTTCTCAAAGGCAGCAATTTCTGGCTCTTTACACGAGGTCTGTCCACCAACAATGGATCCCATCTTGGTGGACGCCCCATATAACAGTACAATTTTTGTGATATTTTCCAGTTCCACACTGTAAATGGTATAATCGGAACAACGCGATACATAGTGTCCATTACGCATGAGCTCGAACTTTTCATCCTTGTACTTTATCAGAAGTTCGGCATAGGTCTCTTCTCTATCACATCCACAAACTCTGTATCATAGAATGAATGTTAGTTTCAAACACATACATATATGGTTAAGCGGCGTGTAGAAAGGGTGATAAAATATAACATTTATCAAAAAAAAGACTTACTTCCAACCGGCCTCGCTGAATCGACGCAGGTACATGAGCCCCATATCTCCAAGACCAATGATTCCAATGGTCTTCGTCTTTTTCCATTGCAGTATATCCAGCTCAGACATTGTTATAGCAAAAGTATCTATCTATTTTATCCATCAGTCGATGATTCATCTTTCTTTTCAAATTTTTTTTTTTTTTCCATCCTTTTAAGTTTTTTGCTTTTATTTTATTTTCTCTTTTCAACTTCAGTTCTTTGGATTTCCCATTGTTCAATCTGTTCTTCAAACTTATATAAAATTCAACTAGTAGTAGTATATAAGAGTCTGGCTAGGTTTCCTCTATGTATTCAATTATAAAATTGTTATATAAATTAAACTTGACTTATTCAATCGCTTTCTACACCTATTGGCGCGAAGATCTCTCTCAATATATCATTTAGTAGCCCAAGTAATACTTTGAAGCATTTATCAGCTCTATGAGATCTACACATTGTTCAATTTCCCTCTACATTTCGGGAATTAAACCTTCAAAACTTACCATTAAGATAACTTTGAATCCACAAGGTATCAGATTAAAAGAACAGAGAGAAAACATGAAGTCTGTAAAACAAAATCCCCTAATTCCCATAATAATAAGCCATAACCAAGGCTTATCTCTCTTGAGGGCGACTCATCATCTAATGGAATCCTCGAAAAGTTATATCCGAGACCTACCAGACCAAAAAAGAATCTTTAGAATGGAGATCAAATTCTCAGAATTCATTGGTCTAATAAAGATACTATTTGAACCCACCCACCAAAATTTGGTTATTCGTTTGTGTTCGACTTGATCTAATCTACAATTTATGCAATTGAAAAAGGAAAAAAAAAATTTGTGTGAAAAAAAATTTCATATGAGAGAGAAGAGAGACAATTACATCAACTGCACAATAAGGGAAATGCCAACAGCAGCTCCGAGCCCAGATAAAGTATGCAGAATCCCTGTTATTATTCAGATAGCTCCCCTAACATGACATGATATACTAACGAGTACTTAGAAACGCAAACACCACACAGAAGAAGATGATGAGGTAACCACTACCCTGAAGAAACCACAACTGATAATACGTAGTTCAGTAACATTCAATACCTCGGTATGTGTGCCAAGTTCATTGATCTCACATTGCAGTAAT